>JAVDPK010000898.1:20560-38529 GCA_034780415.1 Cichlasoma orientale | reverse complement strand
CCCCCCCCCCCCCCCCAAAAAAAAAACCACAATTCATAACAAAAAACTCATACTGCTTTCAAAACTGTTTAGTATCTATGACACACTGGCTACTGCTAACTGAAAGCATGATCAACTATTGTAATGTGTCACACAGTATAAGCTCATACCACATCAAAGGAACAATAAGGAACTGCTTTTCACACTATCCCAATGGTCAGAATGCTGGCAGGAAATCTTTCCCAGCAGGTATTCACCATCCTGCTCCTCTGATGCACAGGTTATCAGTGTAGCCTGATATTGTAAAACGACTTGCATCACAAAGCAGATGGTGCCACACAAGGGAAGTAAACGTACACTCACCAGCCATTTTGTTAGGTCCACCTGCTCAACTGCTTGTTAACACAAATACACTGTATTGCTACAAGTATTCACTCGTCTGCCTTCACACGCATATGAACTTGAGTGACATCCCGTCCTTAATCCATAGGGTTTAATATGATGTCGGTCCACCCTTTGCAGCTTCAACTCTTCTGAGAAGGCTTTCCACAAGGTTTAGGAGTGTTTACGGGAATTTTTGACCATTCTTCCAGAAGCACATTTGTGAGCTCAGACACTGATGTTGGATGAGAAGGCCTGGCTCACAGTCTCCACTCTAATTCAGGTTAATTCAGGAAAACGCACCATGCCACAACACTCAAATCACCTCAAACTGTTCACTGCGCTTAAATGGCCTCCACAGTCAGCATATCTCAATCCAGTAGAGCACCTTTGAGATGTGGTGGAACAGGAGATTCCCATCATGGATGTGCAGCCATCAAACCTGCAGCAATTGTGACGCCATCATGTCAATATGGACCAACATTTTTGAGGGGTGTTTGCAGCACCTTGCTGATTCTATGCCATGAATAATTAAGGCGGTTCTGAAGGCAATAGGGGTCCGACAAGCTATTAATGAATGTTAATGCGCTCCATTTTCTTTGAATATTTTTTTCAGAGCTGACTTGTCATCGCCGTAATTTTGCTTTACGCAGTCTCGTTAGCAGCTGTAGTTTGTATCTGTGGTATTAAGCATGGCTGTTAGATTTCTCGTCGGCAACAAAAGAGCTAAATACACGCATCGTTATGGAAAAACCCATGCTTTATTCATCTTTCTTAAATGAACAATATTAGGCTACTTACACGATGTATCAACATTATTTTCACTACCTTCAGGAACACTGAACAAAAAAGGGTTGAACAGAAATACAAATGTCAAACAGACAGATTTTGAATCTTAAGGCTTACTTTGTCGTCCAGTTGTCGCCCTCTTTAGCGTCCTGATTCTGATCTAAGGGCATTTGCGCTGCCTAAACATACAGATATGTGCCATGCAATCCTAAAGATCAGTCATTTCCTTACTTCAAATTTCTCATTATGAGTGCTGCTAAACAGTTGTTTTAGCATAAAAAAAATACCTCCAAGGGATGAACTGATAAAAAAACAAATTTGTTCCCGAGAGAAACGGTGAAGAGAACTATCTATATGACATTTAGGATTCAAGCCCCACTGCCCACTGAGATTATTCAGACAAATGAATAACACAACCCAATATCAATGATCTAAATGAAAGTGCTGCCTTTACTTTTGTGAAAATTTATTTGTGAAACCCGCCGGGGGGGGGGGGGGGTGACGTAAAATGTGTTTTAACATGCTTTTGATGAGAAGCTCACAATTCCATGACTTAACAGAGCCACCTAACAATGAAACCAACAGCATATCATCCACAATATTGAGGCATCCCATTAGAGAACTTAGCATTTACTGTACATAAAACAATCATCTTTTGTATTTATAAATTGAACATATTTATATTATTCTTCATATAGCTCTCTTTGTAAACTGTCCCAATAGATACAGTATGTACAGTAAAAATTGCAACAGTTCTGTTGGTGCTGGTGTAGTGAGCACTCTGTCCCAAGGTTAGAGTAAGACAATAAGACATGGGAACTTCGCACAGTCACTCAGAGCTTCAAGACACAGGAAGAATCTTAAAACACACAGCTTTCTCCTCTCCAGTCCATTCAGAGTACACGCAGCCAGCGAACCTCCTCTCAGTGCTGTGTCTATGCCCGCCGAGGGGGCTGTAGTGCTCCTCCTGGAGCAGAGCACAGGGGCGTCCAGGATACTGAGAATCTGGCAATGTCCATATGACACCTCAGACTCGAGAGGGCAGAAAATGTGGCCAGTCGTTCTCGTAGTTTTTACTCAGCTCCCTGAAAGGTGGTTTCCTGACAGTTTCAAGTGCTTCGGTTTTCACTCTGAAGTCTACATTTTCTCTCTTTTTTTTGTTTTGTACAAGTCTTAAAAAAAAACTATGAAGTCACTGTAAAAGAAACAACGTTCTGGTTTTCCAGAGTTGAGATTAGATTTAGAGAGTTTTGCGTTTCGATCCTGTTACAATTGGTCGAGCGAATTCCACAAAATCATCTATAAGAACTGGCCAAGCTCCTGAGTAAGAAACACCAGAATATCATTAGTGTCACAGTGATGGGCGAGAGCGAAATATGAAGGATGTTTTATTGATTCTGCTGTTCCAGACTCACCTTCCTCATCATAGTTTGACATGTCGTCTGCTATCATGTTGCCAAAGTCCAACAATAAGTTCCATGTGTCCTTTGGGATAGATCGTTTATGGTGTTCCTGAAAGACAAGACCTGGTAAATGTACGGGTACAGAAACTGGCTCACATGTTTTAATTTCCTTCGATCCTTATTAATAAGATTTTTTGCCATTCCACACTGTAAATCACACTGATGGACTGAATTCTAGCATATACACATTTTTATTCCAACCAAAACACCAGGGACAAGTTGCACTGACTGTACTTTATTAAGCCTGGTCCAGTCAGTTTGTATTATATAAGACCAGTCTTTAGATTGGACTTTATGCCCAATTTAAAAATCAGTAGCTTCCTCTCGATGTTTGCCTAATTTTCCAGTTCTGATTTGCTGATTGGAGGCACGAAGTAGAAAGAAAACGCAATCACTGACACTGAAATTAGAAAATTAAGAGGTGTGCAGTCAGAAAAAGCAGTCCAACTTTATAACAAGCAATAAGAGGACTAGGAAAGAACTAACGAAGGCCATAAATGATGGTTCTAACTCAAGACAGCCTTTGTTCATGAAACGATGCAAAGAAAAAGTGGAAAGACCTCCTGAAAAAAGCAAACAAAGATGTTTCTTTGAAAAGAAATCCCTTTACACCAGCACATTTAGACGGACTTCAGCTTTATATGATTGTTTACGTTGCCAGAGTGAGCGCAGCGTTGTCAGCCAGCTGCAGGCATGTGGTCCAATAAAAACTGCAAGTCATGGTACAGCGCTTCAGTATGTTCAAAAAAGATAACTCCCACAAACTCGAAACCACTCAATCAGCGTGCTTGCAGCAGTATACCATGTCCAGTGGACTGCTCGTGTTATATAAATAACTCTCTCTCATCTAATTGTCTGTTGCAAACATTATGACATGCCCTGCTGCCTTTAGTGTTACGATCTGTGTCGTCTCCCTGAACTTTTCCTCTTAAAAATCCCAATTCCAGTAGCTCAGCTCTGACAGCACGTCTCCTTTCTCACGTTTAAAATCTATGTACATACATCAGTGTGTGAAACGCATTTGCACTTCTTTTTAAATAATGTGACAAAAATCCAAAGACTGCTCTGGCCAATAAGACCAACATTACTGATTTCTTAATAAACAAAGTATAAGGGTTGCGACAGATCCATCACATTTGAGTAGTTCATGCCCAATTTTACTCCTTGGACTCACCAAAAGGAATCTATTCCAAAGATCGAGGAATTTAAATCGCCCTGAAAGAACCAGGTTCCAGTAGGCTACCGCCATCTCCAAATCTAAACAAAGGAGACAGTTATGTTCAGCTGGTTGTGAATGTGTAAGATGAGCCAGAAAATTGTTGTTATCGCTGTTCCTGCACTTACCGAGGCCCTTCTGCCCAGGATTTTTGGCAAAATTAAAGGTGAACTGGTAAAAGTCCTTGAACTTTCCACTATCTTTTAGCTCTTGTTCTAATCTTGGCAAAAGGGCCTTCAGCTTTTCTGGGCTATCACACCTAGGGAAAAAGAAACGACAATTTAAGCCACCAAATATCCAAATAACAGCACATGGACAACAACAGTTTCAATATCCAGTGCCCTAGAAACTTATTACAAAATACTTGGACACCTGAACCTCAAAAGTCAAAACACTGCAACTGTTTCATTGAGTCATTCCACGAAGACACAGTACACCCAAGCTGTGGGTGGATGTATAAATAGACAGCCTTCCCTCCCCGGAGCAACACTAAGAGAACCGCCATGTGTAGATACTTCAGTAAGAGTGTTTTTGTCCCACTTCAGAGCAAGTCACATGGCGCTCATGTCAACACTCACCCCAGCTCGGTCATTCCATCCATAAACTCCTTCTTGGTGAACTCACACTGAGTGGCAGCACGAAACTTCCACGCAATAACCAGCACAGAGATGCTGGCTGGATCCAGTGAGAGGTCATCACAAAACTGCTGGATCCCATCAATACCAATCTTATTCTCATCCTGGGGATCTATCAAGACAAAAACACAGTTGCACTCACAAACAAACACTGTCTATTACTTTTACAGAATACACTGTTCTTGTAAATAATTCAGGTTACAGCCTTAAACGCTGATTTTAAGATATCCTACTTGCCTTTATAGCGATTGTAGAGCTGCTCCAGCTTCTTACGGTCTACTGAGGTTTTCATGGATTCCTTACAGTAAAGCTCTGGATTCTGAAAGTAGTTGTCTGTAGCGACTTCTAGTTTCCAGTCATTCTGTGTGAGACAGTACACGGCCGTTTTCTCCCCAGCCTGTGTGAAGGACATGAACTGCCGTACCTTGTCCCTCTGCGAAGACTTCAGCTTATGCTGCACATGTACAGGACAGGGGCTGTCAGGCACTGGTGCAATCAAACCAGTAAGTACAGACAACACCACACAAATACACAGCGACAGACAGACAAAAACACACAGCGAAACATAAAACTCTGCAGGCATTCAGGCAACAGGAAGAAAGACTGGGAGATGCTCAGGAATACACTGGCACATATTTCAAAAGGTTAGTCAGTCACACCAACAAACACACTATAAATTTTGAGCGCTGGTAGTAATGACGTCCTGTCCAAAGAAAAGGTGGGCTTTTCTGAAAGGGGGTTGTTGTGGATTCTCAAAGCACATGCTGTGCCTCTGAGGGCCCCTCAGATAACTATAGTCATATTTGTAACATGAGTAGGGCCATGGGATGCCATCGCAAGGACCCAGAGGTGCAACAAGTCTGAAGCGTAACATAAGCCCCCTAAGAGAAATACTCAATTAATTTAAAAAAAGGGGAAAATAATCCCCCTAAAATAAAATATATAGTATAAATACCATGTAGCAAAACATAGTGTATTTTCATTACATAAGTGCATTTAAGGTGATTTGAATTAACTATGGACAGAAGAACAAAAACAAAAATTACTCAGTGTGCGCTTTTCTTGGCTAAAATCAGTTAATTCAGAATAATCTGTCAATAAATTATAATTAGTCAATTAAAAAGTCATTATCATATCATAAACCAAATTTTTCCAAAGATACTTGTGCTATAACCATTTCACTAACAGTAATTAATCAACAATCAATCGTTTAAGTCATAATCTTAAAGAAAACATGCCAAAAGTTGTTTTTTTTAGCAGCTCCAATCTTATATGTTTACTTTATTATTCTCCTGTGATAATAAAATTATTACCTTTTGGATTATGGCCTGTTTTGAGGACAAATCTACCTAATATTTGTGACGTTTTATTCTGAACCAAACGATCAGCTGAACATTTAAACAGTTCTCTGTCTATTTTACAGAAAAAAATAATCACCATGCTATGCCATCTCCACCTACTAGCTGCAGCATCTGAACACTTCACTGAAGACCAGCATTTCATCACACTGAGTTCAACGAGCCGCTAATAACTCCATTAAGTGATGTAGTCAATAACGACGTATGAAGTCATGCGTCTGTCCCGGCTTGCTGCTCTGACAGCACGGATTATTGCGCTGTACCAGGAGGGTAACGTTAGGTTAGCATTGTCTTCATAACACCAGCTAGTAACTTGCACTGGCTAACGCTAGCTGAGTTAGCCGGATTCTCTCTCTGACATTAACGATGGGGTTAATATCACGGGAACAGACTGTCAGTGCGGTTACGCGTAAGCCAGGACTTAACTCAAACGACCCTGTGTGCGTGTGTGTCTTTGAGGTTCAGCGGCTGACCTGCTCACAGCCGAAGTTACCAGACTGCCAAAAAGGGACGTGTAGCTAATGCTAGCTGCTCTTAAAATATCCAACTGACCTTCCCTGTAATAGCAGCGAACACGAGTAAATGGCCACTGTACGCTTGCCAAAACGCGGCACATCCTGTACTTTAATTACACGACAATAGTCTTGTAAGCAAACCTTACTGGCATTAAAGCCAATGCCCGGGTTTGTGTTTATTTTGGTTACCTACCATTTTTACACCCGCTGTTTGACCAGTTTGGTAGCCCGACTGCCGTTCATTGTGCGCCTGCGCGGAAGTAGCCGGATTGCATAAAAAGGATGAGGTCTGCGGTAAACGCTGTTTGATATTTGCATTATTTGCGCTTATTTGGGTTAAATTATTGCTTGTCCACGTTTTTGTAGCGTAGGGAGGGGGGAAAGTGAGAGGTTTTAACTATGTTGGCATACCATGTATAACACACACAGACACACACAGACACAAAACCCTCAAAACTACACACAGCACTGTTAAAAATAAAACTCAACCCCACCCTTCACCCGCTACACGCACAGACACACACACTTGTTGACTGCCAACACCCTTACACACCATCCTAAACACAATACACACTATAAAACACAGGATCTGTAATCCTCCTTCATTGTACATCACACCTGCCTTGATCTCTTACTGCCAGACAAATGAACAGCTGACACTGAAGTCCAATCAGCTGACAGGTAGTTTTGTCTAAATAAGTGTATTTAAATTGCATAGGAACAGGAACTCCATGTCATTGTAGGGATCCGAGAATGTTAGATAACCCCAAAGCCTCAAGTTATTTTTTTTTCTGTCTTCTTACTTGAGTGGTGCTTTGTTTTGAAGTATACACTGTTAATAAAACAAAGCAGGCCTCTTTCAAAGCAGCCACTTTGAAATGTCATTGCAGGGTAAGCACAGGTGTAATAACATTTATTATGGCACTGCTCCATTTAGATGGATTGTGCTTGCCGGCTCACTAGAATGACTGATGCACTAAATGTAAGAGGATTGTAACTGATTTTATTAGTTACATATGTTTATCGTGGCATGACATGTCAAAGTGGCTGCTGTAAAAATGGTCTATTTTCACAATGACCATTAATGAAAACTTAAAAATGTCTTGTGGCTTTACCAGCAAGAAAAAATATAAAGTGTTTTTTATAAAACTACCTTAAGAAATATTCAAGGTGGAATTTTTGTGTATTCAAGTGTCATGGAAGCATTTAAATCACAGTGTCCTCAATGTAATTTGTGCAACTAAAATATCCCTAATTTAGAGCTGCCTTAGGTGCTAGAGAAACAAGAGGTGCTGGCATGAATCCCAGAATATATAAAATATGCACTGCTAAAAAAAACAGTGATTGGGAACACCCAATCACTGCAAAGTCAAATAAACTTCAGGGATAGGAAGCATGAACCATTGTGAATCTATTTCACCCGCTTTTGTGCAAATGAAAGTGACAGGTGGTTTAACAGGTGGTAGCCATAGATCATTGCTCTCTCCTTATCCCTCCTGTTTTGCTTTTTCCTAGTCTCCTTTTCACTGCTTACTAGCAGAGGATGAGGAGGTAGCTGCAGCCCTGCCTCTCATTCAAGTTGTGCAGTCTGCCTCCTCCAGGATGGCATATACACATGTGCTGTCACAAGAAGCTTTGCGGTATCTCCCAGCACAGTTTTGAGAGTGTGCAGAAGACACCAGGAGATGGGCTGTTACACGAGGAGAGCTGGACAGGGTCACAGAAGGGCCTCAACCCAGCAGCAGGACCGGTATCTGCTCCTTTGTACAAGGAGGAGTAAGAGGAACACCGCCAGAGCTCTACAGAATCACCTCCAGTAGGCTACTCATGCAAGTTTCTTACTCAACTGTCAGAATCAGACTCCATGAGCGTGACATGTGGTCCCAGCAGCTTTTAGTGGGACCTATGCTCACAACACAGTGCCATGCAGCTCGATTGGCATTCACCGAAGAGCACCAGAACTGGCAGGTTCCCCACTGGCACCCCGTTCTCTTGCCAGATGAAAGGATGCTCACACTGAGCACGTGACAGGCATCCAAGAATCTGGAGATACTGTGGCAAATGTTGCACTGCCTGCAACATCATCCAGCATGACTGGTTTAGCAGTGGGTCAGTGATAGTTTGGGGAGGATGGCACAGAAATCCATGTGCTAGCCAACAGTACCTTGACTGCTGTTAGGTACTGGGTGAAATCCGCAGAAACACTGTCAGACCTTTACTGCTACGGTGGGTCCTGTGTTCCTGGCCCTGGGTTTCTCCTGGTGCAGGACAATACCCTCGGCCTCATGTGACCAGAGTCTGTGGCCACAAGGAATGATAGCCTTCACGTTCCCCAAACCCAGCTGAGAATCTCTGGTACAATTTTATTATGAGCTCACTGATGTCCTGATCCGGGTCTAGGAGGAGAGCTTCAGGAATGTGCACAGATGTTATCTCAAGCTATCAGGGCTGCTCTACAATTGGAGGACAATTTAGGCTTAAAAATTTGTAATAAATAAATAAATCAAATTAAAAAAAAATTGACCCTTTTATTTTATAATTTTCTGTTATGTGTTTGAGGAAATATTGTTCAATAAATTCTTGTCCATTAAGTTCGAGATTCATACTGAATACTCAGTTTTAGATAAGACCTGCCCAACTTTTCAGTAGTCACATGTTTTATTTATCGTAATTTCAACTTTTTTTCCCCAAATCTTTGCTTCATTTGATAATTCTATTGCACTCACAATAGATTAAACCCTTTTGAGTTTAGAAATATTAATGATTATTTTATAAATAATCATATGGTAACAGGGTGAAAATTATATATATATATATATATATTAGAATAAATATTATGACATATATGTGACAAATAAATACAACAGAAATGTTGTTTAATACTTTATGTTTTTAACACATGTTTGTAATGTTTTTTTTATATGTATGATAATTGGTGCATGTATTTCTGTTTTGTCAGAAAAACATGCAGCTGTGGAATATAAGGCAATTTGGTTGGGACAAGAGAAAAATGCCATTTTGGGGCTTTTGCAAGTATTTTGTATTTGTCTCAGGACAAGTCTAATTTACACAACAAACATATGTGTTTTAGTATTTTTGCATGGGTTATTTTCAAATTCATGGGTGCGAGTCACACCCATGAATTTGAAAATAATCGTGGGGACACTGTGGGACAGAAATGGCCCATCAATAGTGACAAAGAGGAGCAAAAATCAAAACTAGGGAAAAATCAGGAGGCATAAGAAGAGGGACGTCTGTGACCACCACCTGCTAAACCAATCCCCCTTGTTTGTGTGTGTGTGTGTGTGTGTGTGTGCGCGTTGGGGGGCGGATGCCTCTCCAGTGCACCTGTTGCCACTTTTTTTTTCACCAAAGCAGATGAAATGGACTCACAATGGTTTATGCTTCCTAACTGGACAGAGTGATATTACTCAAGTTTAACTGACTTTGTTTTATACTGTTATTGTGAGTGAGTGAGTGTTCCCTTAATTTTCTTTTATTGCTTACGGTATGGCCGTACTCCTGTGCAGCAGACGGCGCTGCGTGTATCACCGCGGCTCTGGTATCCACCAATCCAAAGAGAGGCAGGTTGTGGGCATGAACTATTTTGACCGCTTTGCTTTCGTCTCATTCGTGCTGTCCAATCAGGCTCCACTAAAGCGAGGCACCGCCAAGATCAGATTGTGAGAGACGCTGCAGTAGCAAGGCTAACGGAGAGTGGATAGAAAAGGCTAGCGAGCGAGTTGTTAACCTGTAAGGTGCACCGGTAAGCAGCATTCACTTACCCGCAGCTTGCCACTCATACAACGCATATGAAAGCCACTGACGTTAGATACCTGTATGCTAGGGTCTATTAGGTATTTAGAGAAAAAAAATACTGCCAGCAGATATAAAGCTAACCGCCGAGGTAAACTTGCAGCTAATTCTGGTGTTGTCGATGACAGCTGGGGGTTAGCTTGTGCGCTAACCACTCGCTAGCCAGTGGGCTAACAAAGCGCTAAAGGTCCCACTTCTTGAACTGTAATCGCGAGCTAGCTCGGTGCTAATATAAACAGTTTGCTAAGAATCAAAGTACTTACTGCACTTTATGCATTGTATTTAATAATCCTCTATCAAGTTGCAAGCTTACGGTATGTAGCTGACGGTAACGGAGTGAAGAGGAGAGCTAGTTTAATGGTTCACGGTGATTGTAGTCGACCTGATTATAGTAACGTACTCTTATCCAAATCATATGCGGCGGCTTATTTGGAAACAGACGCTATAAAAATTGGTGTTTAAATGTTGAATACGGCAAAATGGCCATCTTTCCATTAATTTAGCGTCAGGAAAGTCGTCCTAAGGGTGTTCGTGTTTCATTAAGAACAAATAAGAAAAATGCAAGCAGATAATGCGTGTAAAATATTAATAACGACATTGGTGTCTAAGTGTAACTTCCAGACAACATAGTTAGCTATGTGTGTTGATACGGGGTTACTGGACTGGAAATAGTAGGTCACCAATTGGCAATAAAACACAATAAACTAGCGGATTATATGCAGTTACCAGCAACTGGTATTTCAGAAGGTGTGGTTAACTGTGGCTAAATTTTTATCGCCTGGATAAAACACACCTCGCTGGAATTGATGGCAAACTTTGTTTACTTTTTCAGTCTGCTTGAGTTGGAAACGATCACTCTTTGTAACAGCTGCCTCACAGCAAGTTATGCAAATCCTGGCATGGCTTGCTGTATTTTTATTTTTTAAAAAGCTTAAAAGTGAAATATTCAAAGTAAATAAGTTATTTTGTACTTCAAATTAACTATATATTAGTTGAAAAGTATCTCGGCATTTCTTAGTTTGTTTCCTGTTTAGTGGAGATTTAGACCTCCTCTTCCTCCATTCTCAAATGCCAACAACAACAGCCGTCGAGGAGACAGGAGAGTGTACTCGTAAGCGCACACAGTCTCCACAATTAAGCTCATTCATCGTGCGAGATGCACGCTCACTATTTTAAGTGTTAACCAATTTTGAAGTATAGCTGCGATCTGCAGCAGGGAACCAACAATCGCAAAATTTCTACATGAATCGTCTCAGAGCGTGCAGAAGCTAACTAGCAAGCTAAGACCAGCAAGCTGGGTCTACCGCTAGCTGTTAGCAACTAGCTGCGTCCAACAAAAGATTGTTCGTGCTAATCGACATATAATATGACTGCTGTTACAGTCGTATGCAGCCACACTGTCTGTCGCCGTATAGTGCAGTCTCTGTTGCGACATTAGCAGTTTAGCGCTGTTGTGGTAAAGTTCGCGTATTTGCGTGACCTGTAGCAGAAGTTGGACGGTGCCTCTCCTCCGGACGTGCTCGGTACCTGAAGTAGGCCTTGTGCACACTTAGCGTAGTAAAAGTTGTGAGCATCAGAGGATGGTTTAATATGGTTTCCTGCATATATAGGACATTCAAAAGTACTGCTCAGTGGCTCATTCGCTTGAGATTGGTATGAAAAGCGCACATTTCTATGCATTTTAGCAGATAAAGCAAATAGTGACGCTAACATTGGTGATGTAGTTAGCTTTCTACAATGTGCTCTTAGCAAGCAGTTCAAATGGGCCTTACTTCACAAATAAGTTTAAAATTCCTCCCCAAAACAAAATGAAACATAACTTAGCTTGGGAAACATTATGGGAAAATATGACGTCTTGGTAAACCCAATTTTGCAATCTTGCCATTTTTTAAGTAATAGTTTGTTCTCTTTCTGTTTTACAGGGGTCTGAATAGTGGCTGGCAGAGAAAGTCTTTTTATCTCAAGACATAACTCCTTTTGGTCCTTTGGGATCATGGCTAAAGATGTAAGTAAATATATATGGTTTTATGAGAAACATTGCGTTATTTGTGTCACTTAGGTGCTGTAGGTATTTTAGACCCTGTAATTTACTGGACATACTTAGCCTTGTGGGTTTCTCTTTTGGGTTTTTCCTTTCTTTCTGTCTACTTTATGGGAATTGTTTAGTGACTTCATAATGTATTTGTTTAAACATTGGCCTAACAAGCAAAAGATCCCCTGCTTGACCCCTGGGTGGAGACGCAGATCCCTTTGGGGTTGCGTCTGGAAGGGGATCTGGTGTAAAAGCTCTGCCAAATCCAATGTGGAGCTACCCACTGCGGTGACCACTTATGAAATATGGGAGCAGGCAAAAGTAGCTACCACTGTATGGACCCAAACTGTACTAGACCCATCTTTAATTCTGTGGATTCTGCGGTGTATTAAGTTGTTCTCCTTCACAGGCTGGTCTAATTGAAACCAATGGAGAGCTGAAGGTTTTCATCGATCAGAATCTGAGCCCTAGTAAAGGTATATTTTGCGAATACTTGCCTTTCTACAGAATTGTACATATGTGGCGTGTAGGGTTTTCTAAGCAGTATGTACAGTCTAGTTTAATAGGCAGCAGGAGTAGGCCTGTTTGTTGGTAGGTGGACAATAGGGGGCAATGGAGTTTCATTCAAGAGCTTTCCTTATTAATGATCTTCTCATGTCTTCTATAAGGTGTCCTGTCCTTGGTTACTGTCCAGCCTACAGCTGCCCCTGTGGCCAAACAGCTACTACCCAAAACTCTTGGGCCATCTAATGTGAACGTCGCTGCACACATGCAAAATTTGCCACACATGGTGAGTAAGGTCCTGTCATGTCAGCATTATGTGTGTTCTCTTTTCTTTGAGAGCGTAGAACCCCTTAGTAAATTTAAAGAATGCTTTAAACTTCTTAAATGTTAAATAGATGCATTTTTGTAGAGTTTTTCTCATTTTTCTGTGCTCTGTATGCCTGTTGTGTAAGCCCCGCCATTATCATTGTGAGGTGACCGGGGAGAGGGTAGATGGAGGCAGTTGATCCTAAGCTCATCAACTCTACAGTCAGCAGGATTACACCCATCATCCCATTATGTACAAGGAATGTATACATAACGGAAATCAGCTTAGATATCACCTTAGTGAAGGAATAGATCACCTGTCTTCAAGATGGCTCATATTGCTGTTAGGGATGCAATTTTTAAAACGGCGTCTTTAACTATCATTCCTACTCAGGATCGGTTATTCATTGTCATCAGAAATGACTGAAATTCTAAATGTTTCTTACTCCTCCCTTAAAGTTCTATTTAAACAATTGTCAACGAACATTTTTATGACACATCCAAACATTTCATAATTATATCTAATGATAAATGTGAATAAAAAGTAGAATTCTCTCAAATTAAATAAAATAATTAGCATTCAACTTTACTGCTTCTTCTCCATCTGTCAGCTGTTCAACACAAGGCCAGATGCATTCAAAATGGTGAATTATTCCAGATTGTATTGATGGTAATTACAGCTTTCTGCAAGCTACGCTCATAACAGCAGAACTCAATAGAAGATGCACTTCCTAAAGAGAGTGAAGCGAGCCCCACCTTGAGTTTAGTAGTTAAACATGAAACATCTAAGTATGATGCTTTAGAAGAAGTATTGCTGATTACATGTGATTACATGTGAAGATTTGAATAAATGAGGTTTTGGGAGGGGAAAAAAAAACTTTTTAATGTTGATGGCATCAAAAAATTACTAACAATGCTGATATTAATGTGTGTGCTTTCTCTTTTCTGCCGTCTTCCTTGTAGGTGATTGGAACACCCCAGAGGCCTACAGTATCAAATACCATTTTGATAGGCAGCCCACACACCCCCACTTCCCAGTTCCACACACAGAGTCAACCAGCCGATCCCTCTCCTTGGTCATCAACGTAAGGCTTCAAATTACCCTTAAGATTTTAAGCTTGGAACATTATTGGTGAGCTCTGTCCAGATTAAGATAAGCATTTTAGAATAGGTCAAGTCTGAAATCTGTCCATAGGAAGAAAGAGAGAATGCTAGATTGGCGCACATCAGTGTGTTTGTGTTCATAGTGACGTGGGCTTTTTTTTTTTTTTGGTTTTGCAGAAAGCGTGGGAAGAAAGGGGAAAAGAATGGCAAAGGCTTGAGGCATTTTTCCATGAAAGTGTGCGAGAAGGTGCAGAAGAAAGGAGTGACCACTTACAATGAAGTGGCAGATGAACTGGTGGCAGAATTCAGCTCATCAGACAACCACATGTCACCGAATGACTCAGTGAGCACTGCAGCTGCGTGACATTGTCTCAGAGTGATGCAGATTAAATCCTCCTGATAAAAACTATATTTAGTGCTGTATTTTATTAATATTTTGAATGCTCTCTCCCCACCCCAATTTCAGCATGTGTATGACCAGAAGAACATTCGGCGGCGCGTTTATGACGCACTAAATGTGCTCATGGCTATGAATATTATTTCTAAAGAGAAAAAAGAAATCAAATGGATCGGCCTACCCACCAACTCAGCGCAAGAGTGCCAAAACCTAGAGGTAGAAACTCAGTGAAGACAGTCACTCCTGCCTTTGTTGCCAGCATTATAATTCTTAATCATTATTCCTTTATTTCAACTGTAGGTGGAGAGACAAAGGCGACTGGAAAGGATTAAGCAGAAACAATCACAGCTTCAGGAGCTCATTCTGCAGGTTGGAACTGAGTACTGGTACTTGTGTGATCAAAGGGGGGTCTACAATTATAGCCTTTATAGCTATAATTGTATACTTCAGGGCTGCAGAAGACACTTCATAAAGAACCCACGAACTGGTTGCCCTTTTTGGATTGCTTGTTTGTTTGTCTCTGGTTTTGATGCCGGGATCATAATGAATCAGTAATAAACATACATTCTGCACATTGAATCTCAAAGTGAAAGAGTGTGTGTGTGTTCAGTGCCATCTGAAAATTGTGAAATGTGGGAAAACAAAAACCAAACTGAAAAATGTGAAAACAGTAGCAGTGCTGTAAAAAAATACGAGTGCTGTAAACAGTTCTTTGCAGCTGTTTGAGTTTTAACCTCTTTGATCTTGTCTTGCAGCAAATAGCTTTTAAGAACCTGGTTCAGAGGAACAGGCAGACAGAGCAGCAGGCAAACCGACCTCCACCTCCCAACTCCATCATCCACCTCCCTTTCATTATCGTCAACACCAGCAAGAAAACGGTCATCGACTGCAGCATCTCCAACGACAAGTGCGTGATCATCAGCTCTCCTATTTAGGAAGCTGGCAGTTTCAATAACGTGGACAGAAAACAAAAAGAAGGGATAAGTGTGCACATTTTCAGGGAGGCGCTGACTGTGTTTCAATTAGTTATCCTCATCAGCTCATCATCACTCAACTCAAGTCTTTAATAAATAGTTCAGTAATAACACTTTTGTACTTAAAAACAGCTGGTCAGTCACAAACTTTTTTCTAGTCATGTGACATGGTTGTGTATACTAGAGTAAAATGAACTATTTGCACTTAATTGCAGATGAATTGTTTTCTGGTCCTTGACAAGTTAGCTAAAAGACTTTGAGGCCTTCTGTCATTGCAAAGATTTACAGTTCGGCATCAAGATGTGCGTGATGACAAAAAACAGAATTTCTTCAATATAACTCAACATTTCAGTTTGTAGGATTAGCAGCTGACTTAGAGGTCTGACTGAGGCCTTCCTACATGCACCTAAACGTGTCCCCAGTGCAGCATAACAATTAAAATGAACAAAATGATTAAAACAGTCGATAGAATAAGTGAGTCTGTATCTGAGCTTTCATAAATGGAAACAAACACTGAATTGACTCCATGTAGATGAACTTCATTACGAAAGGAAAACTAAAGAAGCTGTGCTCGATAGGCTAACAAATACTGAAGCTCTAATTTCTTGAAAATAGGCCCGTGTGCTCTTTCTTTCACTTCATAGCAGGGTTTCTTTGCAGATGGTCAAACATGTTTTTATTATGCGGTCTTTGAGTCAGTTCTCCTTGAACCACCTTAAAGTCAGTGTGTGAACACTTGTTTGGATAATTGACCCTTTCCTATTTCTCCCGTTCTTTCCCTTTCAACTTCAGGTTCGAGTATTTGTTCAACTTCGACAGCATGTTTGAGATCCACGATGACATTGAGGTGCTAAAACGTATGGGCATGGCCTGTGGCTTAGAGGTGGGAAAGTGCTCTCCAGAGGATCTGAAGGTAGCACGTAGCCTGGTGCCCAAAGCTCTGGAGCCTTATGTTATAGGTAAGTGCACCTTCCTCCAGTAGTCTACATGTTGCAGATGACCTACAAAGCAACACACTGGTTTCTGCTTCACACTAAGACTTTTTTTTTTTTGGTCAGGATAAGCAAAGAAATAAACACCAATATCACCACAATTTATTCATTTTCTCTTTATCCAGAAATGGCAAAAGGTCCCATCAGTAATGTCTACATCACTGGAGGATCCTCTGCTAATGGAGCCCGTTACCCTGCAAGCAGGTATGAGGTCCTAACTGCAATGTAACTATAATGTGCGCACTGCCGGCTTTGTCACCTTGTCCACCTTTTATTTTCTAAAATTTCACCCTTCCATTTATGTAGTGATGGCTGCACTGATGGCACCATGGCCTCCAGCTCAAATGATTCTCACTACAGCGGGTCTCGTGTGGAGACTCCAGTGTCTTACATGGGGGATGATGATGATGAGGACGAGTATGATGAGAATGACGATGAAGACTAACCTACCTACACCTCGCCACTCCAACAAGCACAGTCTTCAAAACCACCTTCACAGTGGGAATTTAGTCCACTTTCGTGTGTGCTTTTTTCAACACCCCCCCCCCCCCCCCGCGTCCCCCTGTATTTCTGTCTGGCTTTCTCAGGGGTGTCAATGAATATTAAAAGAATAGAGGTCTTTGTTGCACCCATCTTTTTCTGCTCCTGAATCACCTGCACCACCGCTCAGTGGGAGGTGTCGTCCAAGGGAACTGTAGTCTTTGTCCCTGCCACCTCAAGTCTTTGTCTAATCCACTTCTTAATAAGCCATCCCACTAAAAGCAACTCTGTAAAGCCTACTGCTATTGGAGAATGTATAATGTCCTGTTTGACTTATTATGATTTTTGCCGTTGCGTTATGGCAGACATGATGATCAAAATGTTCCGAGGTGGCCAAAGTGTCTGCTGTAAAATGCTTTGTTGGTGCAACACCATGGATTCTGAATACAGATGCCACTGCATCACAGGATGGGGCTCCATCAGATTTTTTTGATCCTTTTTTTCTGTTTTGTTTTGTGTTCTGGGCAATTTGAAATAGTTTCCCGATTGTTTTGGGCTGGCTTCCTTCTGTTCCGTAGGCAGCTGCTTTCCTGATCTTGTTTGCTAGTTTTATTTGTATTCCAGAGTTGAGGAATTCTCCATCACCGCCCTGTTGATGCCTTGGTAGTGTTTACAAAATAATGGCAGCAGCGAGGTAAAGACTTTTGTAACCCAGGCTCCTGATGGGTAAATAAGCTTTGTTTGTTAATTACATATATGAATCCTACAACAATTGTAGCTTATAGTTTCCTTTAGAGGCCAGTGGTAAAGATAGACCTACAAAAATTGATGTAACAATGTGTGGTTGTATAGGTCTTTATGTACACATTTCAGAGATCTCCCTTTTAAAACTGAGCAACACGTGTACTGACTCTTCCAAATACCTTTTCTGTAATCTAATATAAGTTTGCAAATTAAATATAGATTGTTTTAATAAGTTTGTATCCACAAGTCATGAGTGTTTCTGGGGGGGGGGGGGGGGGGGGGTT
>JAVDPK010000898.1:6766-20547 GCA_034780415.1 Cichlasoma orientale | reverse complement strand
GCCGACCGGCAGTTTCTTTCAGGTTGGGAACGAAATTTACTTTAGTAGTGATTTGAGAGATTGGCAGAAGGACGTTTGGGGACGCGCCTGCTTGTCAAAAGACAACCACAAGGAAACTGGATGGTAGACACTCAGGAAAGGGATGTCTGACGATGATTATGCTGCCACAGCGTTGATGGTTCTTACTTTATATTTCCATAGTTTGATTTCTGTCAGCAGTTTTTAAGATGATGTGGCCAAAAGCACTTGGTCACACGCAGTGTCTACTGCAGACATTTTCCAATGCCTGTAGTAGACATTGGAAAATTGGAGAAGCCTTTTTTTCCAGTGTCTGTTGTTTTTAATAAATCTGATCCTGTGACTTGTTTAGGTCTTTAAGGCCAGAAATGTTGGGAGAGTAACAGTTTACCTGATTTTGCCTCTGTACCCCACCAAATTGAAACAAGATGCAGTTGAAGTTTTTTTTTTTTTTCCTCCAGTCAAGTGAAATTGGACAAATTACTATTAAAAGTGCTCATTTTAAAAATGTTGAGTAGTTTATGGGCAATGACTGCCTGAAGTCTGAAACCCATGGATATAACCAAAGAAGGAGTTCCTCCCATTTTTGATGCTTTGCCAAGCCTTAACTGCAACTTTCCTCAGTCGTTTGCTCGGTTAAGTTTGAGACCCTTGATCTCAGACCTAATTGGATAGGTTCAAGATTGTCATTGCATAACTTTCCATTTCTATACCTTTCTCCGAAAACGTATGGGTTGCTTATGTAATGAGGTTTGGTTCACTGTCTTCAGCTTTACTGCATTTGGTTGAAGACAGTTAAGCTCTGTACAGTTTAGAGTTCTTCTTGCTGCTCCTGTGTTATGTCATATCATTAATAAACAGTAGTGAACCAGTTCCACTGGAAGCATGCATGTCCATACGTCACACTGCCTCCATTGTGTTCAGATTATGTAGTATGATTCATAAGCCGTCCCACGCCTCATCTATACATTCCCCCCTCCTCCCCCCATCATTCTGTTACAGGCGGATTTTTTTTTATACCTGTCCAAAGAATGCTGTTCCAGAATATGATTTGGTATCAATTTTAGGCCATGGCGAGGCATCTGTTGTATGTTCACAATTCACAAGAATCACTACTTCTCCCAGGGGTTAGATCTCAGTGAAACTTGCACATCGTGATCATCTAATGGGTCGTCACTCAACTTGCGCTCAAGGTCACATTTGTTATTTTATGAGCAATAACCCGTGGTGGGATGGATTGAGAGAGAGAGATGAGCTACTAAGTTGTTCTGGGTGTAGATGTTTTTGGTCAAGTCTAATGGCCTTTCTCTTCTGGATGCTTATGAATAATTTGTCTTTTGGTCAAACCTCTGTTCTTTCATTTATGGTACACTTGGATAGTTCCTTTGACTGGGTGTTTGGTAGGCATTTGTCTTTATCATGGAAAGGATCTTGTGATTTTTCCACTCCTACTTTTCTTCTGTCTGCTAGGGATTTTTGTTATTGAGCTCACCAGTGTGTTTATTTTGCCTTTGCAGCCCAAGGGCTGCCCGTTTAATTTGCATTGAGAGCTTCTTTGAGCTCATACAGTTTGGAAGCTGTTCACGGCAGCAGCTTCCAAATGCAAATGCCACACTCGGACCTACCTGCTGAATTTATGGTGAAATAACAGGAATAGACATGGTACAGCTTGGATAGGGTCCAGCCCCTCTGCAGCACTAAATTGGATAATTGGAGGAGGATGGATGGATGAATAAGAGAAATTACTCAGATTTCTTTCCCTTATAAGGCCAAAACTTCCTCAATTGCTGAAAGCCCTTTGATTGTATCTGGATTGTGCAGTTTAAAAGCTACTGTGGTGAGTATAGAGACATTTTTGCCCTGAAAGTACATTGCTGTGCAAAAGTCTTGAAACAGACCCTATTTCTTTATATTTTGCTTCCAAGGAGCCAGACTTCCTTGTAATAAAAAAAAAAAAAAAAAAAAAAGTGTTCTTGAGCAATAGTTCTCCTGACTTTCCAAAAGTCTTTCAAAGTTCTTCTTTGTCATTGGCTGCTTTTTCATTCATTTTTGGCACAGAAAAGGCACCAAACTCAAAAGATGAACCAACATTGTCTCCACATAAAACTTAGCAAAGAACCAAATTTAAATATCTTCAGACACTTTGTTACTAGCAGTCTGTCACAAAACACATAATTTGTTCCCATTTCTTTAGTTGAATCAAAAAAAAAAAAAAAAAAGCCAAATACCTAACAACAATGTGATTCCCAAAGAGCAATTGGCTGAAAACTTTGCATATCTCTGCATGGTATGCCTAATTCAAGGAAACTCAACAAGTGGAGGACAAAAGAAGTATCAGGCCTAAAAAGCTACATAGAGCAGATGAACAGTATCTGAAGATTATGAACTTAAGAAATAGGAAAAAATCCAGCAAAGACCTGATCCAGGACCTGAGAGATGCATGTGACCCTTCAGGTGATCCATCTACTGTTCACTGATGGTCTCAGTGGAAGGGTGGCTGTCAAGAAGCCATTCTTGAGGAAAACGAAGAGAAACTGCTGAGGCATCAGTGGCAACAGGTCTGATGGAGTGATGAAATGAGAAATCTTGGGTTCAAATCATCCTCAGTATATACAGAGGAGGTCAGGAGAGAGCTACAACGGTGAGTGTCTACAGCCATCTGTAAAACACGGTGGAGCCTCTGTTAAAAGCACCTGGATAGAAAAACGCACCACGGAGCGCTCAGCCGTGGACTGGTCTCCTTAAAGCCTGGACATCAACGTTATTGAACTGGTCTTGACAGAGAACGGAACAAAAGGCAGCCAACATCCAAAGAAGGGCTTTGAATGTCCTTCAAGAAGTCCAGAGAAATATTCCTGAAGAATACTTAAAGAAATAACAAGAAAGACGCCTGAGAGAGTTCAGGCTGTTAAAGATGGTCAAACCAAATATTGACTTTCAAGCTTAGAATTGTACAAACAAAAATTGTTTTTTCCTTATATACTGTACTTCCATTTACGTTTGCACGTATCAATAAATTGCTACACCTGTTTCTCATTTTCCCAGAAAAATAAACAAATGAGGTGTGGCTCAAGACTTTTGCACAGTACTGTATATACATAAGCTAAAAAAAAGTTTTACAAAGCATTCTATGGCTCCAGAGAGAAATATATTGCCAAAGTTTCCACTCACCTATCCAAATCATTGAATTCAGGTGTTCCAGTAACTCTGATGGCCACAGGTGTATAAACTAAGCACCTCGGCATGCAGACTGCTTCTACAAACATTTGTGAAAGAATGAGTCGCTCTCAGGGGCTCAGTGAATTCCAGCGTGGTACCGTGATAGCCGTGGTAACTATGCAAGTCAAGTTGAGAAATTTCCTCATTACTAAATATTCGACAGTCAGCTGTTAGTGGTATTATAACAAAGTGGAAGTGATTGGGAACAACAGCAACTCAGCCACAAAGCGGTGAGCCACTTTGCAGTGGATGCTGAGGAGCATAGGGCACTGAGGTTGCCAGCTTTCTGCAGAGTCAGTCACTACAGCCCTCCAAACTTCATGTGGTCTTCAGATCAGCCCAAGAACAGTGTGTAGAGAGCATGGAATGGGCTTCCATGGCCGAGAAGCTGCATCCAAGCCTTACATCACAAAGTGCAATGCAAAGCATTGGAAGCAGTGATGTGACAGATGCCACCACTGGACTCTAGATCAGTGCAGACGTGTTCTCTGGAGTGAAGAATCACGCTTCTCCATCTGACTATCTGATGGATGAGTCTGGGTTTGGTGGTTGCCAGGAAAACGGAACTTGTCTGACTGCATTGTGCCAAGTGTAAAGTTTGGTTAAGGAGTGATTATTGTGCGGGGTTGTTTTTCAGGAGTTGGGCTCGGCCCCTTAGTTCCAGTGAAAGGAACTCTTAATGCTTCAGCATACTGAGACAATTTCATGCTCCCAACTTTGTGGGACCAGTTTGGGGATGGCCCCTTCCTGTTCCAACATGACTGCACACCAGTGCACAAAGCAAGGACCATAAAGACATGGATGAGTAAGTTTGGTGTGGAAGAACTTGACTGGCCTGCACAGAGTCCTGACCTCAACCCGACAGAACACCTTTGGGATGAATTAGGGCGGAGACTGTGAGCCAGACCTTCTCATCCAACATCAGTGTCTAACCTCACAAATGCGCTTCTGGAAGAATAATCAAAAATTCCCATAAACACTCCTAAACCCTGTGGAAAGCCTTCCCAGAAGAGTTGAAAGTGTTATAGCTGCAAAGGGTGGGCCGACATATTAAACCCTATGGATTAAGTTCAAATGCGTGTGAAGGCAAATCCTTTTGGTGATATAGTGTATATTAAACTTTCACCAAGGAATTACCAAACTACACAAATGACAACAACAAAAAAGGGATTCCTTCTGTCCATAATGGCCACACCTGGGACAGTCTAATTAAAAATGCAACATGAAGTTAGATTATGCTTCAAAACAGTGTTTCTTTGCTGAGCCGTGGCTAAAGGAGTAATCCCAAAGACTGCTCCTGTAGATACCTGTGTGATCTGAGACAACTGAGGTCTTACATTTAGTATTTAGCAATATTTTCGATGTACATGCAACATTTCAAAACTATCTTTTTAATATTTGTCCTATGTTACTTAAATACAAACCCTATCTGGTACTTTCAGTGTATTTCAGCATTTGGTAGGTCTCTCAGTTAACCTCAGACTGCATTCTTCATTCAGACTGGTGCTTTAATATGTAGCAACAGGCTGCTCACAGGCTGTATGAGCTGCTAACTGGTTTGCCAGTTGACTGGTGATATTCTGCATATGCTGCTTGTGTTGTTCTGTTCCAGCATGTGCTCGCACACTTTGTCTGGGGCATTGGGGTGTTAATGGATTACTGAAAGGTGTTGACTCAGGTGTGTGTGAGTGTGTGTATATGTGTGTGTGTATGTGTGTCTGAATGAGGGTTGTACGGTGCTCAAAGTGTGCTGGGATCTAGTTCAGACACCAGTCTCGAGTTCCCATTCGTCTCTCCTGCTCCCTCTGCCACTCCTCTGTGATCTGTCTCCTGTTCTCTCACTCTTGCTTCAGCCTGTCCTTTTTTTTTTTTTCTTTCTCACCCCTGCACATTAGTTAGAAGCATTTATCCTTTGCCGCTTTTCTCTCTTTGCAATGTCTTCTTTTTGCATTGCTTAACAGTCGCTTACCCTCAACATGGATATTGGAGGACTGACCACTGTGGTAGCGAATTCTGCTTACATCAATGCTCGTGGAAGCATCGATGGCTCTAATCCAGCAGCAGCTCGGGATAAGAAGTACCATGCTCGCCTCAAACTGCCCCACATCACTGTGTGTGAGGGCCTGAGGGACACCTTAGATTTAGCCTTTGACTCAGTCTGTGTCGAACAGCCGATTGGCAAACGCCTCTTTAGGGAATTCTTGGATGCGAACCAAGAGTATCATGGGGCTTGTCGTTTGTGGAAAGACATCGAGGACTATGACCTGGCGGAGGACTCTGAAAGGGGCAAGAAAGCTTCAAAGATAGTTCAGCGGTATATGGACCCCTCTGCCAAACACTACTGCCCGTTCCTCAGTGAGGACATCATAACGAAGGTGAAAGAACGTCTTGAGGCTGTAAGCGATGATTTGTTTTCTGCATCACTGGCCAAAACTTTGGACTATCTGCGTGAGGCCCCCTACACTTTCTTCTTGGAGAGCATGTACCTGAAGAGGTTCTTGCAGTGGAAATGGCTGGAGATGCAGCCCATGGATGAAGACTGGTTCCTCGATTTCCGTGTGCTGGGGAAAGGTGGGTTTGGGGAGGTGTCTGCCTGTCAAATGAAAGCCACTGGAAAACTGTATGCCTGTAAGAAACTCAACAAGAAGAGGCTGAAGAAGAGGAAAGGCTATGAGGTGAGAGAATAAACGTCATTCTTGAGAAGATGCTCCTTTACTGACCACGCCTTTGGCCTTTTGCCTTCCACGGTGGTAGGAGCAAAATCACAGTGCAGAACAACACGTTCATTAAAAACCACAAAACAGAAGTACTTTTCATGCAGAATGGCCCAGAAATTATTTTATCTAATAGTTTTATTCTCATTTATATAGTAGCATAACTTTCATTATGCCACTTCTAGTTTTGGGGCTATTTTAACTACTTCATCCTGAGTAACTGACACGACCAACATGCACGCGACACTAACACACTGACATAGTTATGGGCAATAATTTGTTGATTCTATTTTGTATTTGATGTAAAAGTTACCACAAGCTAAAGCTGTTTTTGCCACTAAGGGTTAAAAAAAAATGCTGCAGGCACTAATTTGCTTCAGCAGATGTATATTATTTCAATTTCAGCTAGATGGTAATAAATATATGAAAAGCAGCCGCTTTCTCTGCGTGTAATGAGATTTGGAAATTGGAAGCTATACGCTGATTGCTCTTATTAAGAAATCTTCGTTAAAAAAAATGTACAACAACATAAAAATAGAATTAGTTTTGTTTCTTTGCACAAGGTTTAATGAGGATTCAGGCAATCATAAGGGCATGTGTAATTTGAATTTTACAATTAATTCTTTTTTTTTGTGTAATAACTGGGATGGTTTGGATTTATGTTTTAGAGAAACTGCTTCGCACTGAGCAGGCTGCAGTGGTGCTAATCATCTTTGTCCCTGCCTCTGTCTCGTTTGGCCTGCAGTATTAAACACTGATACGGGGATAGAGTGATTACTGGGAGCTTTATGGAAAAGCTCTTCTGAAGGGAACTCCTTGGCACTGTTACATTTTGCCCTTGACTTGTCTGAGGTCATTCTGTGAAGCGCACACCTGAACCTCTCCTTTAAATGGCATACACATTAAAACATACTGCACAGTTTGGGTCAACCTTATCAGAGATACTTCCTTTTACCCCCCCCCCCCCAAAAAAAAAAAAAATTATTAAAAGGTCACTCGTGCATTTTTCAAACTTGTCTTTCCTGTTTTTTCCTGTAGGGGGCGATGGTGGAGAAGCGTATTCTTGAGAAGGTTCACAGTCGCTTCATTGTGTCACTGGCGTACGCCTTCCAGACAAAGGAAGAGCTTTGTCTGGTCATGACCATCATGAATGGAGGAGATCTCAAGTAACTTTACATTCTGAAACATGAGCATTCAGCTGTAACACACACACACACACTCCTCATCCCTTACTGACACGCTGATGCTTTAGTTGCGTCCTGAACACCTTTAATTTGTGTGCACGACCACTAAGTATCTCCTTCGCCAATGAACCGAAGGGTGTTATTACAGGGATGTTATAATTTTCCCATCAAGTCAGCTGTGCTGTGCTGGAAATGAATGCACCATTTCACCCACATGTGCCACAATTGATCCCTGCATCCCTGCAGTGTCTTTACACGGGGGTGGATGACATGTTGTGTTTAGCAGCTAAACTGGTGGATGTCTGCAGACTGAATTATAGGTGCATTTGTGTACGTTCAGAGTCAGATGTAGCATAGTTTGAGCACAAATGTACTCAAAGTACCCGCCTTTTCATGTCAAACTACCAATTGTTGTTTTTAATAACAAAATCCTTTATTCCTAGAAAATCAAATTTGAATGTTTGCAGGCTGCACGTGTAGAACCCATGTAGCAAGAGCACACTGGCACGCTGTAGATATAAAATGCTGCAAATGTGTGCACGCTGAATGCCTTTTATAACTGACCAAGGCCGACGATTATCTGTCCGCCGTTCCCTGAAGGTACCATATTTACCTGGTGGATGAAAACAACCCAGGGTTTGATGAGCCACGAGCCTGTTTTTACATCGCTCAGATCATCCAGGGCCTGGAACACCTCCATCAAAAAAGAATCATCTATCGAGATC
Organism: Cichlasoma orientale; assembly: GCA_034780415.1. Taxonomy (NCBI): domain Eukaryota; kingdom Metazoa; phylum Chordata; class Actinopteri; order Cichliformes; family Cichlidae; genus Cichlasoma; species Cichlasoma orientale. The sequence continues at coordinate 12,687 of JAVDPK010000898.1, read as the reverse complement.
TCAAACCAGAAAACGTGCTGCTTGATAATGACGGTAATAAGTTTGACTCAAACACTGGTGAAAGTAATAGAATAATAATAATATGAGAGTGACCTAACAAAATGTTTTTATTTATCACAACAGGGAATGTACGTATATCTGACTTGGGTCTTGCTGTGGAACTAAAAGAAGGCAAAACAATGACCAAAGGCTATGCTGGGACTCCAGGTGGGTCTCATCTGTACCCACTGAGAAATCTGTGTGCAGTTTCATATTGAAGGGGTGATCTCATAGTTTTCATATTTAATTGGAACTCATTCTGTCATTGTTTTTTTTATTTATTTATTTCCTGCAGGTTACATGGCACCAGAGATGCTAAAGGGAGATAAGTACGACACCTCGGTTGACTACTTCACTCTTGGAGTGACTTTATATGAGTTCATGGCTGCTAAGAATCCATTTAGAAACAGAGGAGAGAAGGTGAGAGTTTAAACTCCTGCTGTTGCTGTATGTGCAAAAAAAGCCAGACGGAAATACGAGTTTCACAGGTTGTTTGTCTTCTTCGCAGGTGGAACGTGAGGAGATGAAAGAGCGTATGCTGACTCGGGTGGTGACCTACACAGACAGTTTCAGTGAGCACGCAAAGTCGCTGTGTGATGGGCTGCTAGCCAAGGAAGTGGGTCAGAGGATGGGTTTTAAGAATGAATGCTGTGACGAAATCAGAGCCCATCCGTTTTTCAGTGGCATTAACTGGAGGAAGCTCAACGCAGGTGTGCTTTCCATTTTTATTCAAGGTCATTTAGATTTAGGAAATAGTTTTAATCCACCAACTGTATAACGCGTTTCATTCACACTTCTCACCTTTTCAGGAATTCTAGCTCCTCCTTTTGTCCCTGACCCCAAAGTGGTGTATGCTAAAAGTCTGGATGATGTCGGGGCATTCTCCTCAGTGAAGGGGGTGGCCTTGGAGGATCCCGATAGGGCCTTTTTTGATGAGTTTGCCACAGGCAACATCTCCATTCCTTGGCAAGAGGAGATGATCGACATGGGAATTTACGGAGAGCTCAACGTTTGGGGCCCCGAAGGCACCATCCCCAACGATCTCCGCAGGGAGTCCATCCTAGAGCAGCCAAAGTCATCAACATGTTGCTTATCTTAGAGTCACTGAAACACATGAACTGTAGTGTTCTTTCCATGCAGCATGAAGACTCAAACGCTCGGGATAGACGCGAGTCTCTTCTGAACTTTCCGATCGCACACCGAAACAGTTTGCGAATTTTATCATGTCGGCGTGGGAACAGCAAGAACTGAGTGGAGGTGGACTTCCAGCCTGAAATGGACTTAAACATAGATTTAGGTGTTGAAAATTTTAAATTGTTGACAGCATAAACTCTGTTGTCCCTTCAGTCTTTCCCTCATCTTCTCTTTCAGCATCACTCACTTCTCTTTGTGCATGCATGTGGTGAATTACTGTAACGCTTTTAGATGGAAAGTGTATTTTAAAAATCCCATTTTCGAGCAGGGGTTTAGTGATGCGGTATCTGTGGTGCTAAGTGACAGTCACATGTTGACCATGTAAGAACTGCATATGTGCTCCTGTAGGGTGTGTCCCGTTTAATGGAAAGTGTTTTTTTTTTTTTATTTCTTAGTGTTTAACATAAACCAAAAGCTAACACACCAGAGATGCAAAGTCTCATGCTTGTGGAAGGGTTTATTTCATGGGTGTTGATGCACTCTTTTTATGACGATCCAACAGCAGAGCACCTTCGATAAATGTATATGTAGTCTAGATGTTATGAGACACATATGAATATAGGATGAACGTTTACAAGAAATTGATTTATTTTTAAAAACTGTTAAACAGAAGTTGAAATATAAATTTTTTGAAAAAAGCTGTGGCAAATAAAATAGCTTTATGGAAACTTGAGTCAGGAACTTCATTTCTGCTCGACGATGGTTAAAGCGCCGTCCGGGAACGTCACCAGATTCCTTCAAATCAGCAAGGGCGGAATAGAATTTCCTTCAAAAACCTTTAACATCTCTGTAAGCTCCCCCTCTTAAAGCTCCTTTGTCACTCCTTTGCTGTGGCTTTATATATCCTGATCTCCTGCTGTGGCAGCTCGATCAGCAGCGTGGTGTTAAAACTGCTCTCGAAGCACTCTGTGAACCTCAGGTCCGACTGGAACCGGATCTTGTTGGCCCACAGCAGAGCTGTTTGACTTCCTGGTCGGCAAAAGTGACGCATAGTTTTCAGCAGTTCTTCAAGGCAGTCGTGGTGATAGACCACATCAGCTGCGAGCACATAGTCATAGTGGTACGACGGATAGGGGAAGTCTCGATCCAGGTCGCGACCCCAGGAGAGGGCAGCCACTTGGGGGGTGTAGCGGCAGCGGCCCTTGGTGTTTCGCAGGAGGTTGAAGGTCAGATTCGATAATATGTCTGGCAGATCTGTTGCCGTCACCCAAGCACCTGGTAAAAAGTAGGTTAAAACCTCCAGCAGCAGAGACATCAACAATAACATATTTCTAACCATAAACTCATCTGGCAAGTGTTTACTAAAGACATAAATCAAGGGAGTCAAGGGTTGTTTTTCCATAAACTTCTATAGAATTTCGCTTCTATTTGCAGCCCCTGCTGGCTATCGGAATGAATAAGGCACTTGTTCAATAGCTTCACTTTTCAGACCCAGACATCTTTTAGGACATTACATTCACTACTCCCTGGCATAGTGCATGACAACTGAACAATTCAAACTGAACACGGCAAGTTGCGCCCTTACTGGAAATGGTGATTGTTGAACCAGCTTCTGTAGCACTTAAATATTAAAACCTTGACAAACCTCTAACCACTAAATTCTTCTACAGGGAGGACGACGATTAGCTAACTGAGCAGCACTGGCATCAACTCCAGTGTCCAAAGTATTCTTCTCCTACTGGCTGACAGTTCGTTGGTTGGCCCTCTCTTTCCAATGGGAATGCAGCTGCTGTGTAAGTACTCAGCAACAGGCTTCATCAGTCAGCTCCATGTATGTATTAATCCACAGTTCCTCTCATCCTAATATGCTATTGCTTAAATAATTTTTGCTATAAAAAAAATATGAATACCACCTGTTTGAGAAAATATTGTGACTTTCTTTTTTTTTAAACAAGCAAAAATATATCTGCGTATCTCATTCCAATCATCAGTAAGAATAAGGCGTGAGCCTGAGTAGCCAAACAGGAGCAAGGAGTCAGGTAGGATCTGCACACTGGAGCTCATTTCCTATGAGATTTATGCATTGGGAATTTTAAAGGCTGCTTTGAGTGCAGCACCAATAATAATTTCAGCAGAACCAGCAGCATAACGAATGACTCTAATTTTAAGGGATTCCAGTGATGGAACAGTGAAGAGAAACGGGTCAGTCACAGCAGCTCGCATAAATTTTTTTTTTCTTTGCATGAAAACATTTCATTTCATTGGGAATAAATGAAACCTTTGTTTCTGCTCTGTGCTCAGTGGAGGGGCTACAGGATAACCGCATCAACCCAGTGATCACTGCATTCATTAAGATTTCCAAGTTACAGCTCCTACTGTAGACTTTACGCAAGGAAGTTATGTGGGTGGATGATCATTGTACACTAACAATGAATCCCAGTGTTTTTAGCCGCGTCGTGACTTTTCCTCGAGTTCCATCACCAAGCTTAAATTTAAGAGTATGAAATATTCAGTGCACATTTATGCACCAGAGGGAATTAACCCTTCATGGATTTTTCCTATTCTTACAGTCGAGAGTGCCACAACTTTACTAAGTATGTATTAAGTAATAAATAAAAAAAATCATATTGCTAATTTTATTATTAGTTTATTTATTCTTATGGTAAACATCAATAGCATTAAAGTTAACAGATTAAAAGTAATCCTAATATGATTTAATTTGTTTCATACCTGTAGTACATATAGTGTAAAACCAAGTGAACTGCATTATTAAAGTGCACTCACCGAGCAGACTTGCCACAATAGAGACTAAGCCCGTCCCAGCTCCAATCTCGAGTACTGCTTTGTCCGTCAGGTTCACTTGTTGCTGGTTATTCTCCAAGAACTGGCACAAAGCGATTGCCTGCAAAAAGAAATCTCTCACCATCACATTACAATACATTTTCAAGATGTGCCAACACCATGCTCGTGGCAGCCCCTACCCCGGGCCAAATCAGAGCGCCGTACGTATCCATGGATTCTCGGATGCTGATGTCGTGACCGGCAAAATAAAAAGACTCGTTTCCCAGCGCGTAATAAACACTCGGCTCCCAGATGTTCCTCCTGCTCAGAGCCTCTGTTGCCATCACCTTCTGGTCTGTCAGTGCTATATGAGCAGAGTGTGACATGAAGAGGCAGGTTATAGTATCAAATTAGCAAAGTTCAGTGAAAAAAAAGAATGATGCTCTCATCTGAGATGCAAAAACTAGACCTGTACATAACAGATACTGTTTGATCATACCTTTAATTGTGGTCCCCCTCTTTTCCACCTCCTTCTCATCATCCTCTTCCCTTTTCTTTCCAGCGGGCCTTTGTCTCACTGGCTGGCCGACTGCAGATGATCTCTCCATTAACACTAAATAGTGTTGTGACACCAAAACCATTATATTGTAATAGACATCTAAGAGGAGTACTCCAGCAGTTTAGTGCTGAGCTTCCAAAGTGCTGGGACACCCACACAAACACGAATGCTCTTGACTTAAAGTTCCCATTATTGAGTCAAAGTTAAAAACAAAAACAAAAAAAAAATCCCTGCCTGTTACTTTCTAGTTTAAAAAAAGCCCCTTTGTTTAAAGATTGTGCATTTGTGGCTTATTTGAATCTCAGTAAAAGTTGGAATGGATTCAGAGTGGACCGGATTTAGGCCACTAGTCTCTTTGGCTGTCACTGGACTCCGAACCCGAGCCCAGAAACGCAGCTGGTTAAATCCTGAGGTCAACAGCCACAGAGTACACAGTGTTTACCTCAGATGAGAATCACATTCAGATGAATTCCAATATTTATGAAATAATTATGGGCATTTTAAGAATTTCTAATAAAATTTTTTTTTCTTAATACAATATTTTAATAGAGTTTGTGGAAAGGTGTGAGACCTACCTGCAGGAAGTGATATCTTCTCCTGTGTTTTCTTGTTGTGTGTGCACTTGCCTCTGCTGTGCCCCTGAGTTTATAGACAGAGCATCATCTGTGACACACCCCTGAGTGAAGCTGGGGTCTTTGGCTGGCGTAGTTCAACCCTCCCGGGACTGTATATTATATATACTTTTATGACTTTAGAATTGTATCCTGTTACCCTCTTTATCCTTTTATCCTCTTTCAGCATAAGATTTACTGTAGTTGGCGACTTGTTTATGTGCTCCTCTCATCATTAATGCACCCGACATCTGGCTTTAGGCAGGTTTTCACAGCCACAGGGACATGTAAATATTTGAAAACAAAATGTGTTCACACTGTGCCAAATCTGCATATTCATATTTATCATGACATCATGGCTCCCGGCCAATCTGTATGAGGCTTTACAGATGTGTGGATTGGATGTGTGCAACCCTGCATGTCCCAAGATGACTCGTGTTAATTTCTAATGTCCACTCTAAAAGCCTAAGCACCAAAATAAACAAATAAGTAAATAAAATTACATTTGTGCTCAGCAGTAGTGCTTGAGTATGTGAGCTCATAAGGGCTCAAAAATAGATTGAAGAGGAACAGGGCAGCACTCTGTGACACACACTACATGTGAGTTTGTGAAATTTCTTCCTTCCCAGTTCCAAACCTCCTCTGGCATTAACATCAGCACAAATGCTGTGAGCTTGATGCTTCATGGCCTGGGGTTCTGATGCTGAGGGGCTCTGAGGCTTCTTCCAGAAGTGCATTTGTGAGGTCAGACACTGATGTTGGATGAGAAGGCCTGGCTCACAGTCTCCGCTCTAATT
>JAVDPK010000897.1:347081-358508 GCA_034780415.1 Cichlasoma orientale | reverse complement strand
GTGTGTGTGTGTGTTTGTGTGTGTGTGTGTGTGTGTGTGTGTGTGTGTGTGTGTTTGTGTGTGTGTGTGGATAAAACCCTGACAGTTTCACATCCGGCTGCATGGCTAGCCAACCGCAAGAGCTCTCTCTACATCTTCCTCACTGTGCTCTCACAGAGCTCTCCTCCCTGGCCTGTTTCTGCCTGTCTAAGCTTTCAAGCTCCATTAGCAAACTCCTGGTGCAGAAAACAGGCTGTAAGTGAGCATGGAGTGTCACACGCTGTCAAAACATGCTGAGGGTAAACATCTGTCTGTGTGCACAGGCTGGGGATTCGAGTGTGTTCGGTTTCCACCTTTGTACGGGTGCACCATGCCCTCCAGCATGGTGACCGAGTCGTCGGGCTGAAGCTGCAGGGAGGCGTCTCCCACGGCCTCCACCAGGTCGGAGAAGAAGTCGGCGACTTCCCTGCAGTTCTCCAGCAGAACGTAGCGGTCCTGTCTGTTGGTGAAGTACGAGTCACTCAGGTTGGCCCTGAAACACAAGATCCGGGAAAAGAAAGAATAGAGAGTGAGGAATGAGGAAGCTTGGGGGGGTATTTTTGTAAGTATCTGTTATTAAAATTTGGTCAAATGAACATTTTTTCTCTGAAACCGTGTTTGTTTAAGAGGAAGGGTGGTACCACTCAATCAAAACTTGTGCTGGGACAATAATCATGCACTCTCAAAAGGAAACGGAAACAAAAGTCTCTAAAGTTGAGGAAATTTTTCTCGTTTTTGCTGCATACGGATGTGTACACCCACAGGTTATTTAAACAGCAATGGCAGGTATAGCCTTAAAGGGTCCCTTCACCCTCACCTTAAGCCTGTTATCACTTTAATTTAATTTGAACCAGACACTTGCATGATCGCAACATCCCCCGATTCTGATTAAAGGAAGTAACATTTCTGGTGTGACTTTATAAGTTAACAGGATTAATTGCAACAATCTGACGTTAATCATTAGTAAAAGTTCGTGAGCAGCGCGTCTCAAAGGGTTGTGTAACATGCTTTGCTGTCAAGGAGGAAATGAACAGACGACCTGAATGCAAAGCATGTTACGACTTCTGTAATGCATCAAAGTTGCTCTGGAGCAATGCCAATGTCCTCCTTTTTTTTTTCTACATAGCTCTTGTGAAATGAAGAACATTTCATCCCATTGACAGTAACACTTTACGTACTCTGAACAAGATTATACAAGACAGACAGGATTTAGGCGAAGGGAGGGCTTAAATTTTTACGTCAAACTGCCAAAAAATTTCTTATATCACGTCAATATAAGATTCTCAAGAAAAAGACAAACAAGCCCTCATGGTTCCACACTCTTCATCTGAGAGTAACAATATCTCTTGGAAACATTTCTAGCAGGACTTAAATGGAAATATCTTCTAAAGGTCATCTCAACCCAAACTGGTCACATCTCACAGGATGTCAGCCATTGTACACAATAAATATTTGCATTTAATTGAAAAAAAATACACACATACATATATATATCATTTTTTTGCATTTTGCATTTTTGGCCACAGCGGCTTTCATCAGCAGTGTAGAGGGACAGGAAATGGGGGGGAAGACGCAGGGCAAATTGGCGACAAGCCGGGGCTCGAACTCGCGCCACTCGCACCGCAAAGCGGCATATGAATGTGGTTGCCCGCTCCACCCCTGTGCCACCCAGGCGCCCAGTATTTCTTTATATTTTGCCAGGAAAATGGAAAAGCAATTTATTGAAACATTCATGGAAATGCAGCATATAAGGCAAAAACAGAGTTTGTAGAATTCTATCGAGCTTGAAAGTCATTTATGAAACTGTTATCTTTGATATTTTTCATGGATTCAGCTAAAGAAATGAGAACAGATGTGTTTTTGCAACAGATTGCTTGACCAAATATACAATTAAAAATTGTTTTTTGTGTCTGCTAGAAAGTTGTCTGCTATGTGTAGACACAACACTGGTTCATCCTTTGGGTTAGGTTCCTTTTTTATGCTTGAATGAGTCATAGGTCAGCGTTAAGTGGCTTAACAAACAAAATTAAATTATTGTTAGTGTATCTGTCTAATGCATATAAACTTGCTAAACGGCGAGCAGTGCTGTGTGTACAGTAGTATGGATTCTGAAATTACTGTTGACCTCAACAAATACATATTAAAATGATTAAAAAAAAACTTAAAACTAAACTAATAAAAATAAAAACTATGCAAATCCACTGTGGAAAAATAAGAAGTAGTAGAAGTTCTAAACTATTGCAACCCTGTTAGTTAACATTATACAGTTGTGTTTACAATGATGCACTGAAGAGGACAAGGCCAAAGGGCATCAGGACCCACCTGCGTCCCCCTGCCTCCTGCACATTAATGCATTACAATTTTGAGGGTACAATCAAAGCACTGAATACATGTATTATTTTTCACATAATTCAAGTATTTGGCAGAATATGTCTAAACTCTTTTCTTCAATTTTCCCGATTAAGGTCAGCATGCTATTTTGTGTGCTCAAGAGAAATGGACTGGAAACCACTCCAGCACTGCGCCCGCTGGCTGTGGAGCAGCTCTCTTTTCCCCGAATACCGCAAGTCAAAATGTGCCGAGAACGTTTCTATGCCATTCCAGTAAGCACCTGCACAGCGCCCCGTGCAAAATGATCATAACAAGGGTGAAAGCAGGCATGCGCTGTGAGGTGGGAGGATTTCATTTTGAACTTTAGCCTGAATTCAAACAAAAAAAACAAAAAGACTGCGGAAAAAGGTCATACTGACACAAACATACCCGCTGATGATGATGCTGTCGTCAAACAGGTAGACTTTGATGTGCTGGACTCCGATGGTCTCGTTGAAGCGCTGCGGGACCAGCAGCCGCAGCAGCCCCCTCAGGTCTGGAGTGTGGTACAGAGACACCCTCATCTGAGATGTGAAGTGCTGCAGCAGAGGGAGCAGCATGGTCCTCGAGTTAATCTTCCCTGCACGTGAAACACAGTCACACAAATACACTCAGGATGATGAGCGAGGTGCTCTGCGCTAACTAACTACACAAAAGGTCTCACGGAAAACGCCGACAACCTCGTGATCCGCGTGTGTAGTCCAGCAATATGGAAACTTTCAGGTCTGGAGAATGGCTGTTGTCCTGGGAACGTTGGAGTGCTTCCTCCATACAGTCCACCTTTAAAAAACGAACCACAGTTAAAATGATTCTGCACCAATTGAGCATCTGATTCCTTTAAGACAGAGTTTAACATGTGACTGAGGGATGTGGACTTTATTAGAGGTTGTAATCGATCATTTCAGTGTGGTATTGATGCTGATTGCTGTCATTTTTGTGGCGGTTTATAGTTTCTAATCATTAGTGAGGTTGTATTTCTTAACACCCACTGCATTTATCCATGTTGGGAAAGTTTTGAAATTAAGAAAACGCAACACAAAAGACTGCCAAAGGCTCCCACTGGCCTGTGAGCCAGACAGATGCTGTAAGGATACTGATCACACAATACAGGGTTTAAAAAATATGGAATAACCTGAAGAATTTATCATCAATGATGAGAATTAACCCAAACTTACACAACCAGAAAATGTGATTTTGGCTTTGGAAAATTCTCCTTTGGGATCTTTGCAATCCAAAAAAAACATTTTTGTTTTTCTCCAAAACATAATATTAGAGTTAAGGAGCTTCCTGTCATTGATGATTTGGGTATCATGGTGTTAAAAATGCAGACACTTCAGTCAGAGATTTGCGTAATGTGTAACACCAGTAAATCCCTGATGTAGCCTCGAGCTGTTATCCTCGAAGTGTGGGATTAGATGTGGTAACCTCATTTCTTAACACCCGCAGGATTCTGTTATTTTAACATCTGCTGCTGCATTCACACAAAACGATTCACTGAATTATGGGAAATCCTCCCTGTGAGGATTTGGTGATAAAGAGTTTATCACAATTGACTGTAAACTGATAAACGGCTTCAAACCCAAAGATTAAATACTTAATTTGATCTGATGTATGCCTTCCTGCTCAGGTCTCCCATGAAAAACATTTGAATCTCAAAAAGGATTTCCTGGTTAAATAAAGGTTAAAATAAATACAAATAAAAAGGACATGCCTTTGGGGTCTGGAAAAATCAGACTATTTTACACAGCTTTTGAAAGATCAGAAAACAATTAATGGTAAAGTGTAAATTAATGGAAAAGTCATTCATTATGTGGGATTTAAATCAACCCTGCGGGTCAGACACAGACTTTTATCCAATCGCTGCGAAGAAAGCAGGGAAGACTCATCATGGGTGAACCGCAGCTTAGCCTGTCACCATCTCTTTTTGCTGTATAGTGTCCACAAAGAAGGGGAAATGCAGCCACAATAAAGACCGAAAGCTATTTATCGCAGAGTGGAAGGCAATTCTGCATGAGATTGAGCCCCATAGCGCCAATTTACAACAACAGTCGCCTCAAGGTGCTGTATATTGTAAGACAAAAGATATTAGAAAGAAATCCCAACAAGCACACTACCCCCTGTGAGCAACAACTTGGCGAAAGCGGGGAGGAAAAACTCCCTTTAACAGGAAGAGACCTCCAGCGGAATCAGCCTCACTGAGCGGCAGCCATTCGCTGTGAACAGCTGAGGGAAGGGGAAAGAGGAGAGAGCGGAGAGAGATGGGACAAAAGCGGCACTATGGGGAAAAAGAGCCAGAGTTCAATAATTACTAATGATTAAATATCATTTCTTTAGGTTTAGCTAGAAAAATGGGAAATGTGGGCAGAGCGATTTATTGTAATATGTGCAAACATACATGGAAACACCATATATAAGGCAAAAAAAAAGTTTGTACAATTCTAAGCTTGAAAGTCAACATCTTGTATGACCACCTTTATTCTTCAACACAGCCTGAACTCTCTTAGGCGAACGTTCTTGTAATGTCTTTAAATTCAGGTATAGTCCTCCAGGCTTCCTGAAGGACATTCAAAGCCCCCCCCCCCCCCGCCATTTCCAGTTAAAGCTCCAAGGTTGAGACGCAATACAAAGAAACAATGATTATTAATTATGATCATTTTATCAAACACCAGCTCCTTTTTATTGTCCGTTTACCGAGCGTGGGAAAAAAAATGACTCACTCCTGGACACAAAGAGGAAACGGCTGCTCGACGGAGGACGCCACTGGTGGCAAGAGGAGTCTTTTTCTGTGGCCTGCTTGGCATTTGGATCTCTACTGATATGAAACCAGTGCTGTTTTACTTCTGCTAAATTGTGCATCTGGTGCCCAAATACAATCACAATGCGTCACCCCACAGTGTCTGTTTACATGCCAGTAAAACATTTCGCCTTTCCAGTAGAGAGCTCTTTAGGGACCACCAACAATTCCAGCTCTGGAAGTTCCTTGAGGCGTAAATCTGACAATGAGCGGGAGCTCTGAGAAAAAAAACCTGTTTATTTCTGTGAAGCTGGGTCCAAGTATGTTGTTATTATTCTGCGCAAGACTGCCCTAAACTCCTAACACTATTAAATCTAGATAAGAAAGCTGTTCGAGTCCTCTATTGTTGTCATGCACACACACTTAGCCCAGGCCTGCAGACACACACCACGGGAGGAGATGCTGCGCCTTCTGTCTTTTTGTGGTATTTACATCTATGAGTCCACAGGGTCAAAAAAATAAATTACCATTCACCTCCCACATACTCAATAAAACAGACCCTTGCATCCTCGGGACACCCGCCTTAGGTCCAGATGTACTGAGCAGACTAAATCGGTGTGAGTGTGCAATCAGTTGGGTGTGGAAAGTTTTGCAAGTGATCGGTGCACAGACCAGCCAGTTCATTACATTTACAACCAGCAAAAATGCAGCAGTTTAAAGGAAGTGGTGGAACAGAAAGAAGCATTTAGTACCGTGAATATTTTATCCATTTTCTGATTGTGACACCTGCAGTTGGTGTACTTTGAGGGGCCTGTAACTGTAATATTCATAGCATGATGGTGAAACTGCATGGCTTCTTTAAATATAATAAAGTTATTGCATATTAAATAAATCTGCAGATGCTGATGAGTGCCAGGTGGAGGCACTGAATGATTTTTCATTGACCGACCCATCTGCAGGCCATCATAGCACTACAGTCTGACCAGTAACCAAGACTACTGTTTACTGATTTATTTTATTTGTCGTCAGTTTCCAAACCCCTGCATTCAGTAAAACTGTATTAACTCATATTCTGTGGAATCTCAGCGATACTGGGCTAATGTTATTAATAGGTTATAGCTGTGTTATTGTCTGTGTTAGCCCTGTGATAGACTGGCGACCTATATAAGGTGCCCCAAGTCTTCTGCCCTGTGGCAGCAAGGCCAGGTTCTAGTTTCAGCTTAAAATGGATAAGCTGTTAAGAAGATGGATAGATGAGAACCATGTATTATGTTGCAAATAATTGTTTTTTATTGTAAGCTTTTGTACAGTTACAGACTCTCTCGCCGCCTCCATGCACTTGAGTATAAACATTTTGCCAAAACACAAAAAACAAGGTTATAGATTTTTTTTTTTGACCCACAGAATTTTTTTTGCTAACTTTTCAGTTAGTCTACAGAGTTTATTTTTTATTGTTGGAAATGTTTATTCGTTTGCCATCCTCTTGCCCCCTCGCCTACCGTCCATTTCTTGATCTGTTTAAGCCAAAGGAATTGCGGGAAACCTGTGGAAGGAATTCATTGTCTGCATGAGCAAATGCATGAACCCAATTACTCTTTGCCTAAAAACTGCAAACGCCAACAGCTTCTAAAAGCACGCTGGCTAACCTTTGCGTATGGCATGTTAAAGATAAACATGCCCCTCAATTATCAGATTATTCCTATTGGCTGCACTACCACTTGAGTAAATACATTCTGCATGACTCAGTACCATCTAGTCTGTTTTGTACCGAGCCTGGGATCAGGGCTGCGTTGGCGTATTCGGGCTTTACGTTGAAATTACACCTGATGTTTGAATTCTTTGGTCTAAACCACAGAGCAGACTCACATTTTTGCGCTTCAGTTCATTGAGTCCAATTTCAAGCAAACCCAGGCTTGAAAATAAAAACATATTGACTCACATTTCTAGTAATCCATCATCCTGTGAGGTTACAGAGTTTGGCAGCACTCACAACTGATCCCAATGCTTTTAACTGTAATTAAGCATGCTGGCTTGTCTGTGCCTTTTGCTGTATTTCACTCTCTCCTCTGCTGCTTGCGCCAGTTTGAAAAAACATGAAAAACAGCTGAATATGAGCATCAGTCCAGACTGTGGTTTACTTTGGGTTAATGTTGTTATGTTAGGTTTTCCAAGCATGAAGAACAGCAGGCTGTCACATGCCAGTGCTGGTCTCCTTATACCCATAAACCCTTGCATTCTGGGGTCATTCCTTGTAGTTGGTCTGGAGTACATTTTCATTCTGAACAAATCACACTGCGGGCGTCCTGGAAGAGAAGTCTGACTCATATTTTCTGGCATTTCTGACAGTTATCTGGCACGTGCACATGCTTGGATGGTATTGTTCTCACCTGCCCAGAGCTGAATTCTCCAGTGATGTGAAAACACACACGTATGCATAAACCCTACTTTTCTCACCAGCTCCTGCTCCAGCTGACCTGTTCCCAGATAGAGTGAGGCCATCACCACCCGCCTCTGCGCAGTCTTGATACGAGCCTGCAGTGAAATTGAAAGGAAAAAAAATACAAATAAGGAATTACAGCAAGGAATGTGAGCGCAGACTATGAAGACTATGTGGATGGGAGGTGTCGAGGAAATGATAACCTATTCAAAAGGAGTTATATTTCCTGAAAGCCACATGCAGACACTTGGCCTGGGGCATAAGGAAAGAAAGCAGTTGTAGTACAACTATGGAGCTGCCAAATAAGGAAAGAAAGTAATGTGTTCAGGTGAAGGAAAAAATTAAAGTATCTCCAAAATTTCAGCAATTAAAAAAAAAAGACAAAATTTGACATTATGAAATAAGTGTTACAATCTAAAAGCTCTTGCTGATAATAGTGAAGGTACAGATGCTGAATCTGCAGCTACTCTTGGCTTTATGGAGGTCTAGACCGAGCTTCAGCTCCCTGATCCTGGACCTGGGCCTTTCAGTGTTGACTTTGCATGTTCTCCCACATAAAGCTTGTTAGGGTAACTGGCGATTCTAAAGGCGGTCTATCTCTGTGTGATAGCTGTGACAGATTGGAGGAGATCTGTTCAGGATGTGTTAAGAAGAACAGTCAGGTCCATAAGCATTCGGACTGACAGTTTTTGTAGTTTTGGTACTAAGATTACAAGAGTAAACTGCATATAACAAAGTACCATATATGTTGCCACTTCCTCCCTCTATTCAAAAATGATTTTAAATCAAAATCCCCCTGTGAGATAGGACTGAAGTGCAGACTTTCAGCTAAAATGGGGTTTAACAAAAACTCTGTTTTACACAGCCCTGCATTTTCCGGCAGCAGGCGAGAGGTTCAAAAGTAGAAGGACAAACTATCATCATATATTCAATATGATGATAGTTTGTCCAGGGTTGTTTTCAAGGCATAAAAAGTAAGTGACCCAGTTCCACCAGAAGCCATACAGTACATGCCTATACTATGATGTAGCTGCCACCGTGTTTGGCAGCTGATGTTTTGCTTGGTGACACTTTTCTCATCATTCTGCTACAAGTTAATCTCGGTCTCATCTGGCAAAAGGATTCTTTCCCAGAACAGGGAGGGCTCTTTTAGATGATTTCTGGTAAAGCCCAATTTGGTCTTCCTGTTCTTGAGTGCAATCAGTCATGTGCATCTTTTTGCAAACCCTCTATTTACATTCATGAAGCATCTTCTGATTGTAGACCTTGACAATGACATGCCTACCTCCTCACAAGAGCGTTCCAAAAAAAACAAAAAAAAAAACAAACAGGTGTCACCTGCTCAAAGGCTTTTTAGAAAGTGTATTTCTGTATATAAAACTAAGCCATTAAGTGTTGAGCTTAACAGTGAATAATTGTTGTTCAACGGGTACCACATAGAACTGTCTATATAAAGCTTATGGTGGTGTATGTATGCAAAAATACAAAACTTTAAAAATACCCAATATATTGTTTGTAAGACACATATTTAAAATACATATGACATTTATTCAGTTTTGCTTGAAAATTTTTTTTAAATATTAGCTAGGATTTTTTTTTTATAAAGACAGACACACTACAATAAAAATAAAATTCAGTTAACTGCCTGTGAAGGCTATTAATAACAGTCAGGGTAGAATAAAAACTATGATCATTTACAATTTGTGTGAATTGCTCCTTTAAAGGATGTGCATCTATCTAACTGAAAATCAAACATCCTTAAATTATATTTTTGCACATTAATGCAGCTATGTGTCCTTACTTTAGGATAGTATAACATTACTGTTTAACACCAGGTTGATAACCACACAAGTTTATCTTTGTTTGGCTATTAGTGCTACAAATGTCTCGACTGGATTATTGTGCAGCCGCAAATGAGGAAAACAGTCTTGTGACAATAAGTGATGAAACAGGAAAGAGCAGCACTTGTGCCAAAAGTGATCTAAAAATACATTCAGGTGAAACCTTCCCAGCAATGAGGAAGAGTCAACAAAGCGAAATCACACCCATTCAAAACATTCTCGTAACATTCTCGTAACATTCTTTCAGCCTCAATAGTCTTTTTCTTAGACAAATGTAACGCACTTGACCATTAAAAGGCTTTATACTTCATGCACCATTTTTAAACCTCATAATATACATTTATAGAAGTACTGCAAATATATCAGAGGGGTGAAGGGTAGTAAGCAGCATTAAGAGTCATTTTTTTGCATGCGTTAAATCTCTTATTTTCTAAGTTTAACTGTGGTTTTGCATGAAGAAGGATCCTGCCTGAAAGCCGCATCAATGACTTACACTCTGCAGGGCATTCAGGTTTGTTTGTTTGTTGCTGAAAGTTTTAAATCAACAGCCTTTTGTTTTAAGAAATATTAAAGGACTCCAGTGCGGTTTCATTAAAACATAAAACTGTGCCACTTTGTGCCCAGTTGCACTACTGTACACAATCATATTTATATTTCGTGATGTTTTTATCTGTATCTTGTTTATTTAGTAGTTGAGCTTCATTTTGTCGTTTTTACATTTATTTTTGTTGCCTTTACTCACTGTGACTCTACGCACGGTTTCTGTTTCTATTCTTATTGCACCGAGCATGTGAAAGTCAAAAGAATTTTCCTCCGGATTAATAAAGTCGTCATATCCAAAACACAACTTTACTCCTTAAATGTTTCAATTATTATTACTGTTAATGAACTGAGGCATTTAATTTCATCACAATCACTCCTCTCCCCCCACTATTTAGTAACTAACAGTCTGTGAGGTAAAAAGCTGCCATTACCGCCCCAATCACTGCACGTTTTCTCCAAAGAAGTCCACTTCTAGTTCCTCTCTAAAATGTCTCAACTAAGAGCAAATCACACTATATCACTGTGATGTTACCACATACTGTATAGTACAGATAAATGTCACCATTGTGATGTCACCCACTGATTTGTAAAGTCCTGTTTTGAAACCACAACTCTATCGGCATTCGCTGAGTTTGGTTTTTACAAGAGGGAATTGAGCATCTGGACGTGAGGGACGTGTACCAAGTTATCAGTTAATATGAAATGTAATGCAAAAACAGAATCTGACTCACCAAAACTGGAGCGCAGACCTTTGAGAGGCTGTTAGTGAACTTAAGTGCGCAGAAATCTATATTATTTGTCAGAGAATTACACTAAAAATGCTTCAAAAGAAACTGACAACACAAACAGTGGTGAAGGGTTGACTTCCAGGCCTCGATTTAGCAGCGATGAAGCCACCAGTTCCATAGTAATACAAATTTTAATCTTAACAAAAAATGTATAGATGGATCAATTGATAAATTGGTTATCTGGATTTTTAAAAAAAAAAGAAAGAAAAATAAGCTAAAGTGGTTATGGAGGGGGAAACTATCTATAGACACCAAAAACATTTTTTGTACCAAATTATAAACTATTTATTTTCATGGCTGAAGTTGGGATGCTTTAAAATGAAAATCTGTGAGCATTGATTTGCTTTTCATAACAATTTCCAGAAGCCATGAAAGTAAGGCTGCAGCATGATGCAGACACTGGATTTTAGGTGTGAAATGTACTTCCTGGGTTGAGTCTCTGCTTCCCAGAAGGAAACAAAGTTTGGGCATGGAGCCTACTTAGACCCAGAGATAAACTCTAATCTACATTTTTTCTTTATCACACTGTAACTGTCTGGTATCATTTCCTCCAACATTTAACTCATTCTTTATTAAATCCAAAAACAGTCCGCTTCAGTGTATAGCCCAAATATTTTGTTGCCATCCCTGTCTGTATATGCACCTCTAATATTTTTTTTGGGGGGGGGGGGGGGCAGCAGTTTGGGAAGTCCCTTT
>JAVDPK010000897.1:317190-335824 GCA_034780415.1 Cichlasoma orientale | reverse complement strand
GCTTTGCCTCCTCCAATATGGCGGACACACAGTTACGTCGCATCAGCGGGCCGAACCAGTCAACGAGGTATCTATGTCTATATATCTATGATTGCAATGCCAGCTTGAACTGTACCAAGAAACCTTTTTATTATTATTCTTCATTTATTTATATTTATTTAAAAAAATAAATACCGCTGGTTGGGGATCTGTTTTTATGTTTTTGGGGGTGATTTTAACGTCTTTTAATTACTTCAAGCTGTCAGCTTGCAAAGTATTTATTCCATATTGTTAAATTTACTATAAAGGCACCCTTAAAACAGAAATATGTGAGCACAAACTCATTTCTGGTAACTCATTCTTCCGTCTACCTGTTTAAGGTGTGACCCAAAGGTTTTCAGTCATGCAATACATGACGTGCATTGCATACAAGTGTCTGTTCCTGCTGATTGGTAATTTTGTGTGTGTGTGTGTGTGTTTATATTTGTAGGAGTCTGCAGCATGTGAAGATCATAATCTCGCTAGAGCCATCTGATACTCACTTTTACTGTAACAAAAATACTCACAGCAGTGTTTTATTAATAGCATGAGAGTAATCATTATTATTATCTAACTTTACTGTTTTATTGATTCCCAAACACTGTAAATATGAACTGCCATTTTTATAGCCTTATTTGTTCTTTGATTCTTAATGGAAATATTAGAAAGAAACACCACTAATCTAACGTATTTGTAACTTATTCCCAATATATTTCAGAGTAAAATAAAATACTCTTCTACAGTTGCAGACTAAGGCTTTAAAAGCTGGACAGACTTTTTTTTTAAAAAGCACGATCTGTAATAATCTGTCATAACATAATGAGTCACTCTTTCATCCTTTCACTACATGTAGTGTCTTTGCCTGCACAAAACAACACTTTAGGGTGTTGCTCAAGAGCACTTTCAGTAAGTCAGATGTTTCCTGACACAGCATGACAGACTGAGGGACCCTATCTTTAAACTTTAGCCAGTTTTTTGTGGGTCAGATGTTAATCATCCATCATGCTGTTAAGAAACAGAGAGGAACATGCAGTGAAAGGCCCATCCTGATGCTGAAAAACTTGAAAATATTTGACCTTACGGTAGGTATTATTAAGGTATTATTTAAAGAACCTCAACAGAGAAATGCATAAGAACACAAAGAAAACAGATATCACAGTAAACTTGAAAAAAAAACTTGATTCAAATAGTCGATCATTTCAGTGATGTTTGCTACGAGTACTTTTTTGTTCATTTGTGCACGTGTGCCTTTGCATTCTGTGTCTATCTACATAGAGTACAACTAATTCAATAAATAGTAGAGGAGCATTTACTCCAGTACAGTTTTGAGGTACTTTCAGCTTTTACTGAACCTTAGCAGAGAAATTCACAGACAAAAAATTGATTGGATTAAAATAATTGGTGAGCTATTCTTTCCCCAGTATTGTACTCCACTACATTTTGACAGCTATTGAAATCAGAGTTTGGGATACATTTTTTTAACATTTCTCCTACCTATTTGGGCTTAGCATGCACTGCCAGACTTATTTATGGTTCTGCATAAATCCTTCAGGGAATGATGCATGTAAGCATCTGTTAAGTTTTACCTCACTTAGCAGAAGTCTTTGCATTTTGCTGGTATTTTTGGACGTTTTTTTCCCCCCTAAATGAAACCCTCCTTAGAAAATATAGTTGAAAATAAGACTGATTTTCCTCGAGGGGAAAACCAAAATCTCTTCTAAGGGTGGCTAAAATGTTTATGCACCTTAGATATATAGCAAAAATGCTGATTGCTACAGATATCTGCTTTCTTTATAACTTTTGGATGCACTGTTTTACATGTAACTGTGCAGGAAAATGGAAAAAAAAGGGGGTGGGACAAGGGTCCTGCAGTGCACGTAGAAGCATATTATGGTTAGTTATTGCAGTAACAGTATGTGTAGCATGTCTCTAAAACATGAGCCATAGCTGCGGTTTTATAATGTGTCATATGTGGAGCTTTTAACTTTTTCACCTTGTCGAGAAGGGAATCCAGCAGCAGTACCAGGAAACAGCCCGGTAAAGGTCACGCTGATTATTTATTGGCGATCTTCCAAGAGCGGGCGCGAGCACGTGCGTGTGTTCTTTGCGTGCGCGAGCGTGCGTGCGTGTGTTTACTGGAAGAACCTCTGAACGGAGGGGGCGGAGCTTTACGAACATCGGCTTTACTCACTGGAAACAACCTCCAGTAAACCCCCCCCCCCTCACCGGACTAGCACACACACACACACACGCACGGGGAGTACTCCGGCAGATACCGCTGCCGACACATTCCTCTGCTCGGTAAAGAAACCTACACACTCTTTCGGATACTTTTTTTATGGATTTTAATGCCTGAATTAATAATTTTCCAAGCACTACTTTCGGGTAGTTTGCGTATCTTTTCTTTTGACGACGAGCGGCTGCGGCGCTGGACTGAGTGTATCCCCAAGGTAAGTTAAGACTGTGGAAAGACATTTAAATGCGGTCCGTTAGATTAAGTAATAAAAATGATTTTTAAAAAACTGGGTAAAATGGCACGTTAAAGCACAGCGGTTTTATTTAGCAGCCTAGGTGCTAAAAGTGTTAATGTTTGTGGGAAGGGGTTTCGCAATATCGTGAGTAGTGGACCGAGTTTAATGCCAGCGACTCCGGAGCGGTTCTGAGCCGCTATGGCGCCTGCACTCTCCGGTTAAGCAGATTTCAATTCCCGTAGATCCTGCAGGACTCAGGAGATCTCGGGAAACCAGACCAGGCGGGACACCTTTTCAGTCATCGTGAAACCGGAGAACGGGTCCTTCGAGCAGGGATACGTTATTTAGTGAAGGGGAGAGGGGTTAAAAAAAAAAAAAAAAGCGCGCCGGCCGGACTCTTTCACAGTGACCCCGATTCAGAAATCCCTTGTTGCGGTGCGGCCGATCGAAGACAATTGAAAGCAATCAGGATCCAGTTGCTGTCTGGCTGCACGGTGCAGCAGCACGAGTAAGCAGTGCATTCATTTAAACTAAATATAACCTGCCTGCTCGCTGCCCCGTTTTGCCTTATGCATTTGTTATAGTCGCCATAAATGCATTTTTATGGGGGCAAACTGAGAGCTCCGGTGTAGCAGAGTGGCCATTTATTTCTCACTGCTTATGAGGGAGTAATTCAAATGAGGTTCTATTGCTCTATATTTGCATGCCAAGATGAGTCTATATATAGATAGAAGCGCTTAATCTGTGCTCACTGTCTCCCTCCAGCTGTGTATAGGTGCTCTCTACCAGCCCCTCTCTGGATGCATCAGACTCTTCTTCCCCGGGGCCTTGGACCCGGTGTGTGACCCCGCCACCCTCACCCTGCTCCCCCTCTCGCCTCTCAAATCAGTCTGCCCCCAACTGTCTTCCACCTGTCCAACCCGGCACTTATTTTCTGGGCCCTCTGCCTCTCGATCAGCAGGGAGAGGCAGGGGGCCATGGCATGGCCATGGTAACCTTTGGAGGACGCAACCCCCTTGCCATGAGCAGCGTCACCCCTCCAGAGGGCAGGCTTCAGGGGTTGAATTTTACCCCGCATCATTACAAGCCCTTCAGCTCGCATGAACACTACCAGCAAGTCAGTTACGCCTGAGTTTTTAGATGAAGTCTGAATAAATGTGTGTGTTTTGCATCTAAAATTTACCCTGGATTTTTCTATATTTTTCAGGTGATGTGTGCACTTCAAAAGCTTCAGCAGAGTGGCTTTTACTGGGCGGCTATCAGTGGCCGGGATGCCAACTCCCTGCTACGCTCTCAATCCCCTGGCACTTTCCTGGTTCGCGACTCCTCAGACCACCACTACTTCTTCACCCTCTCTGTCCAGACAATTAAGGGAACGAGGAACTTGCGCATCCACAGTGAGGGAGGGGGCTTCTTTTTACAGGCAAACCCCCCAAATACCCAGGAGCTCCCAAAGTTTGACTGTGTGCTGAAACTCATAGAGCACTACATGGGGAAGGGGGAAGATACTGAAAGGACAAGCGAAGGGGCAAGTGGGGGCAATTCAGGAGAGGCAAAAACAAAGGCACGCATTGTTTATCTGATCGACAGCAGTGGCGAGAAAATCCCCCTGGAGTTGCTTCGACCCCTCATGACTTCTCTCTCCAGCCTGCAGCACATGTGCAGGAGGACCCTGAACAATCAACGCCTGGGGGCTTCGGAGCAGACTGAGAGGCTCCCAAATTCAATCAGAGACTTCCTGCAGGAGTATGATTCTCCTATATGACTGACAGGAACTGCAAAAGGTTCCGCTGCATGGAGCAGGTGCCAGGATTACAGCACCGACCTGTTCTCGGTGAATATGAGAATATGTGTGCGGACATAAACTGACCGGACTGAGCCTTAGATGCTAATATGAGGTCAGGTTTTCAGAATCAGCTGATCACTGATCTACCCAGGGTCACCCACTGACCTGGGGTCTGGGGATGAGGAGTGCGATTTGGGTTGCCAACAATTACCTCGTCCATCCTGCCTTGCAAAAAAAACAAAAACTGACCACTAGAGTGAGTGGCAGATGAAGTCAGAGGTCAACGTTTCCTATGACTGACTGAGACGCAGAGCAGTGCCTCGTAGAAGATTAACCTGACTGGTCGATATTAACGATGACAACGAAGGCATGATCAATGCGCCACCGGTGAAATCTTGGTGGGTTTAATCTGCTTCAAAAGAGACCCCCTCCTGTCTGTTTAACATTTACAACTGGACAGACAGACAGCAGAGGGTAGAGAGAGTAGAGCGAGTGGATGGAGGAGGAGGAGTTTTCAGAGAAAAAGCAAAGTCCAAATGAGGGGGGCCCAGCACAGAAAACGCACAGCATTTGTTTGTCTGAATGTGTGTGTAAGTGTTTGTGTTGTGGTGGTGCACACATTTCCATCGCTGCTTCCCGCAAGTGTTGCCTCATAGACGGGAGTGGGACGGTCATGTACTCTAGCTCCACATGCGCAGACACACACACACAGGTATAAACCACAGGAAGGTTTTGTTAGCATGGGAGAATGAGGGAGGGACAAAAAAAATAATAATTACAAAGCATTTTCTCCTATTTGTTTCTTGTTCCTCATCCATAACCATTTGACTTCCCTCCCCCTCCCTGCCTTTTTGTTTCAGAGATGCATGTATGCTTTGACAGTGACACAAAACAGGCTGCTTTTGCCGAGACAAAGGCTTTTAACCAGGACAAAAGCCCTGGCATGGGACCAAACAAAACAGCAGAACTTATTTTTATCCCGACTGGCTGGAAAAATGTCAGCGACACTGTAAAGCTCCTTTGGGGAATGATGATAATGATGATGATCCCAAAGATGCGGAGAGGGTAAGGATTTTAAAGGAGAGGGAGGAATAGGATTAGGAGAAGAAAACTGAAGAGGAGGGGAGGACTGGGGAGTAAGGTGGGAGGAGACATACTGGTATACAGCTAAACAAAAACTGATAAGAGGAAATGATAGAGCACAACAGGACGCCGCTCCTGTAAATACAACTGCCTGTGTGAAGAAAAAAAAACCAAGGTTTTATCTGAGTCTTATTTCTGTCTTAGATTGTCAACTCCAAGTCATTTCTTTTTGCTACACTGCCCAAATGTGTTTGAGTGAGTATCTGTCTGCCTTCTCCTGTAACTTCAGATTTTTATCTTATAATTTTTTTTATTTGGCTTGTCTACTTTCTCCTCTGGAGAAGGAGTGGACACTTGGGATTGTCTGAATGTTAAGGAAACACTACACTTTTCCCTTAAGTGATTCTTTAAAAAAAAAAAAGAAAAAAAAAGCCTTTTGTAAACTAGAAGTCAAGACTTAGATTTGATCAAAAGTGTGTTTTTGCTGTTTGTGACCCTTACCTGTGATCCGTGTTGGAGTGGTAGCCTTTTTCACATCGTGCTTTTTTTTTTTTTTTTTTTTTTTTTTTGGAGCTCGTGTGGCCACTTGAGGTGAGGGCGGCACACACTTTTGGTCAAATCTGGGTCACATCAACACCGACGCTTTACATGTGTTGCACCGGTGGA
The DNA here is from genome assembly GCA_034780415.1 of Cichlasoma orientale. Classification (NCBI taxonomy): domain Eukaryota; kingdom Metazoa; phylum Chordata; class Actinopteri; order Cichliformes; family Cichlidae; genus Cichlasoma; species Cichlasoma orientale. The sequence continues at coordinate 329,800 of JAVDPK010000897.1, read as the reverse complement.
CCACGTGTATGTGAATCATTTTGTCTTTTATAAAGACTCTTTCGCAAAAAGGCTGGCCACTAGTCTGGCAATACAAGCTGTAATACCTGAAATGACAAAAGCATTACGAAATAAATAAAAAGGAACGTTGCACATATTTATATTTCTAAAATATTTCAATAATTTATATTAAAAAGCACTATTTTTACAAAAGTCAATTCATTTGCCTAGTGTCTTAATTTACTGTTTGTTTTTTGTATGCTTGTCTTTTTTGGTTTTTTCCTCTTTTACTTCACAGAGTCAATACTGACTGCAGACTCTAACTTACTGTAATGTGTCGTATTCCAGCAATTCCTGGCCTCACAGCAAGACTATTTACTTACAATTGGGATTTCCTAGTCAAACAAAGCAGTATTTATTCAGTCAGCGTGCTTTGAAAAAAGACAGAGCAGCAGTGTGAGGAGGATGCACATTTGTCGCAGGGTTAAAAATTGCGCCGATTCACACTTCTCCATCTCTTTGCCAGAGGATTGTGGATGAATTTAGAATGTATAGGGAATGGAAAGGGGCAGGGAGGGAGGGCACAGCTGATGTGCACATGGCACAGTAACAAAGGGGTTCCCAGAAGGAGAGGGTTAGGTCAACGTCATGCACGCACACTTTGACACAGCAGTCACTGTGTGGAGAGCTCACTTTGGGCTGGACCTTACTGGAAAGGAATGCAGTGGGATTTTATACATCCTGCCTGAGGGTCTGAGAGAGGATGGTGTCCTCCAGGGAGTGTGTATGGATAGATGTATGTGTGTGTGAGTGAGGTCAAATAGGTGAAAGGGTCCACGTGGAGGAGATTTATGACGGTCTGTGTTTTTTTTTTAGTGTGCAGCCAAAGCAGAGTGTGTGTGTGTGTGTGTGTGTGTAAGTGTTTAGTCAAGCTAGATTGCTGCTGTTGGTAAAATTAAGCAGGAGGTGAGTTTCTTCACTTCTACACACACAACTCCCCCTTTCCCCGAACACACACGCACAGATATGGTTCCCATTCCGTGCATACCTTGTGCTCTGTCTGAGGCCGGCTTCCAGGAAAGAGGCACTTTAATTGAGTTGAGTTTTTACGGCTCTTGCCTGGTGTTAGTGTGTGTGTTTCAGAAGGAGGGAGTGTGTGAGGTAGGGAGTCCTGAAGAGAAAAATAATTGTTTAAAACAAGAAATAAAAGATGCAGAGAGAATATTTAAGATTGGGTAAAGGGGACCTGATAGCTTTTCTTTATGTATACGTCATAAGCTCAGTGTATTCCTATTCAATTCCTGTGAGCTAAAATGTGAGGCTCCAGGTGCTTTTCTGCGCTATCCTTCAAACCTTCTGTTTGAAAGGTGACTTAAAGGAACTCAGGCTTTGCACCACAGCCAAGTGTAAGATAAATAAGGATTATTTTGATCTATGAGTCATGCAAAGCGACTCTAGTAGAGTCCAAGAGCAGAAATTCAACATTAGTCAGCTATTCTTCCACTCGCCTATGTCCAACGTGATATTATTTTGATCTCCCTCCCATCCCTCAAAAAGGAGAGCAGTAGCAACCTCTTCCACCTCACTGGGCCAGCCGCCAGCGCTACACACATCACTCTGGATTCGAGCCAACCTAAGACCTCTGTGGGAATCAGAGGCTAATGTTTAATAACTGTTTTTACAGCTTACATCAGTACAGGTAATTATAATGATTCAAGAACGCGGTTCCTCATATTTTGCCATGACACTTACAGGAAAAATGCTCGTACGCTGGTGTGCGTCTGTGCGCGAGTGCCGACGACACTGTTTGTTTATGAGAGGAAAACTGAGTGGGCACTCGCAGAGAAAGATGACGTAGGTTGAGAGACAAACAGAAATGAGTGAGCCTTCTTCCCAAAATCCAACCAGAACAATCCAGTTTTACACACAAACACATTGTCTAAATAAGCCAGCTCAGCTCGCCGTGACTCATTTTATGTTCCCCATAGTTGCCAAGTGAGTGGCCTGGAATATTTTGCCTGTGTCGTGAATCTCGCACACTCACAGAAAGTCTTTCCACCGTGATTCATTTTTTCGGGTTATGACTTTCTGTGTCCAGCTCAACAGTTGTCAACAGTGTCCCCGCCAAGCACAACACCCGGCTCTCAAACAACTGAGCTCCACTTGGAGGCTTTTTTTTTTTTTTTTTTTTCCAACAATCAAAACATTCACACCAACGTTTGGGGCACCGCCTCTAAAAAACTTTAATGCTGTGTTTTAATGCAACATAAGGAACTAACTGGGAAGCAGGTTGAGCAATAGGAAGAATGCTTTCTAAACTCCTGGAGCCCGATCAAAATTGAAGTGCTATCAACAGCTTCTTTTGTGTTTTATGTCATTTTTTTGAGCTCTTGCCAAAGTCAGCTACATCACGCATAGAAGGTGGAAAGAATATTAAAGGGTTTGGACTATGCTCTGCAACTAGCAAGTCTCAGTGGTCTTCCAGGAAAGGGCCTCTGGACTGCTGATTGTTTCTTCCAGTAAGGCTTTTTCTTGCCTGATCGGTGCTTATAGGAAAGGCGTTCGGTTGGCCCATCAGTTCGAGTATTGTCACAGCCGCTTCTGATAAAGCCAGACCAGCTTCCAGGAAACCAGAGATTTACCCTCCAGCATTCCATCATTCCTTCACCATCAGCGCACACAGACAGAGACAGAGAGAAGCAGAGGGAGCAGAAGGGGTATAACAGCGATGCGGATCAATAAAAACCATATGGGGAAGCATACATACAGGCAAACCCACGAGTGCATGTATGTATTTGTCTGTGTGTGCACAAGCGCCTTCCTTTGAACTTGCTGACAGTGACACATTGCAAACACATCCAAACAAACAGAGTATTTTCCTACGCTTACTACCAACCATCCTCCCTGCACACTCACACTCTCTGCAGCACTTAAAACTTCTTGTGATGATGTTTATTTTCACATAAATAATCACATATCACATGCAAAGCCTGGGTGTGCCTCTTAGTGACGGGAAATACGAATAAGGCAAACTGAGATAACCCCCAAAGGTATTAAACTGTTTGTAAAAGGCATGTTGTATTAGGCACATTGTTTAACTTGTGCTTTTTTCTCTCTCTCTTCATTCACAGCTGCACAAGCGTAGCAGCAGAGGAGCTCAGATGCCAAATGGCTTACTGTAACAGGATGGACTCTGACCAAACCCTCTAACACTCTCAGGTGTCACCATGTCCCTTCAGCCAGCAAAACAGGACTGCACAGTATTTGAACTTCAGACTGTAGCAGACACGCACATGAGTTCGAACACTACCATATGCACATATGTATGTGGTGAGTAAGGGGGTTTTAAGGCCATAAATGAATGGCAACGCCTGTAAACTGCCTACAGAAACGCCACGATAAAATAAGAGCGTTCGCAGTTTAAATGGAAGTAAAATGTTAACGATTTTCAGTGCAAACGAAGAGCAGAATTCATTTTTTTGTGTCAAATAAAAGCCACGAGTTTTCATTAGGATCTGCTGACATAAGAAAGCAAAAGAAAGAAATGATCAAAGGGGAGAGAAACAACATCCAAGAAGCAAGGAAGATACTAAGAAATGGTTAAAGGAAAAGACGAATGAAAAGAAATAGCTCCGACTATGTGTCTTTTCTAAATAATCTATTTCAAAGCCTTCTTCTGCAGTGGAACATATGACAAGGTTGTTAGACGATAGTTCCTTATTTACACAGCAGTTACGGAGCAACGTTATCAGTAACTTGGAGTTGCGGTTAAGGCCACCTTGGTGTCTTTTAGCTGTGTTTTTGGTCTTTTCTCCAGAGAGAAGTGACGTGGTTCTTTTTTTTTTTTTTTCAATCAATGCTTTTTAATTGCAAATTTAAAACAAACAAAGACACAGAAAACCTACAGAACAGACCACCTGCCAAAAAAGCAAATACTGGGCTCTTCTGGACAGAGATCTCGGATGTTGTTCCTGGAATCTGCTGGAGCCACTTTCCCAGTTTGGGGGTCACTGCTCCAAGTGTTACCTTCACCTTCCACATCCTCTCTAGCTCTTCTCTGAGCTCTTGGTATTTATCAAGCTTCTCGTGTTCCTTCTTCCTGATGTTGCCGTCACTTGTTATTGCCACGTCTATCACTACGGCCTTCTTCCTTCGTTTGTCCACCACCACAATGTCCGGTTGGTTAACCATCACACGTTTGTCTGTCTGTATCTGGAAGTCCCACAGGATCTTAGCTCGGCCATTCTCAACTACCCTTGGGGGCATGTCCCATTTTGACCTCGGGACTTCCAGGTCATACTCGGCACAGGTGTTCCTGTATACTATACTGGCCACTTGGTTATGGCGTTCCATGTATGCCCTGCTTGCTAGCATCTTGCACCTTGCTGTTATGTGCTGGATTGTCTCAGGATCATCTCTGCACAGCCTGCACCTGGGGTCTTGCCTGGTGTGGTAGATCCCAGCCTCTATTGATCTTATGCTCAGAGCTTGTTCCTGTGCTGCCATGATTAGTGCCTCTGTGCTGTCAGTCCAGCTTTATCCACCAATTGGTAGGATTTTTCTAAGTCAGCCACTTCTTCAATCTGCTGGTGGTACATGCCGTGCAGAGGCCTGTCCTTCCATGATGGTTCCTGTTCTTCCTCCTCTTCTTTCTCAGGTTTCTGCTGCCTGAGGTACTCACTAAGCACCAGATCCTTTGTGGCCATCTTCCTGATGTATTCATGGATCTTTGTTGTTTCATCTAGGATAGTGGTTCTGACACCCACTTCTTCTTCTGTTCTTCCCATTCAGCTGACTCTTTAGGACTTGCCTTACTCTCTGCAGGTACTTGGAGGTTGCAGCTTTCCTCTTCATGATTCCCATTTGCCTGTGGAATCCCAAGGTACTTGTAGCCATCTTTATTGTCTGCAATGTTGCCTTCTGGTAGTGCAAGCCCCTCAGTTCTGACTACCTTCCCTCTCTTTGTTACCATCCGACTACACTGTTCCAGTCCAAATGGCATTCCAATGTCATTGCTGTAGATCCGTATGGTGTGGATCAGTGAATCGATGTCTCATTCACTCCTGGCGTACAGTTTGATGTCATCCATGTACAGGAGGTGGCTGATGGTTGCACCATTTCGTAGTCGGTATCCGTAGCTAGTCTTGTCAATAATCTGGCTGAGGGGATTCAGGCCTATGCAGAGCAGCAGTGGGGACAGAGCATCTCCTTGGTAAATCCCGCACTTGATGGTGACTTGTGCAATGAGAGTTTTTCAAGGCAAAGAAATGGGATATTCTTCAATGGTGGCGTCAGTGATGATTTTCATTCAAACTTTGAAAACAATGCTTACATTTAAAATTGTGTCAGTTTTCCAATTAATTTTTAACCTTTTAATGCAGTTTGATGGTCTGATTTAAAATCCACTGTAGAGGTGTGCAAAGGCAAAAATACAATTGTCCAAAAACGTAGAACTAACACTGGATACTATATTTTTACACATATTTTTATCTTGTAAATTCAAATCCTTTCCTTATATTTTCTTGGAGAAGAAAAAAAAATTCTCTGATCCAATGCAGGCTGTTTTGCATTCCTTGTAGTCAAGCATTACAGGTGATCCTTAAAGTTCCTGGAATCTCTCATTTTCTCTTTGTGTTACTTTTGAGCTCCTTGTGTGCGACTTTTTTTTTTTGGATTGTTCTTGGATTTTTGCCTTCTGCCTGCCCCTTATCGGATTTATTTGGTCCACTGACTGATGACCCTGTCAATGACCTCAAGTTGTTTTCGGATTAAAGATTTGGGTTTTACTTTTGCCTCTGTGTGTCGTGGGTTTGGGTCCTCAGCGATTGAGACTGAGTTTCATATGCTTGCATTAACTGTTGCATGTCTACACTCTCTGATTTCCAATCCTCTGCTGAGCGTCAGATCTCCAAATCTTCTTCCTATGCATTTAGCTTATAACGGATGTAAGCAGATTTAAAAACCAATACGATGCCAGTCCTCTGCCCTGATTATTTCAGAAGTGTCTGTGGGGGTCTGGTGAGGGGGTTATGCTGATATGTTTTGATAAAATTTCTCAGCTGTAGACAAAATGTGAGCCAGCTCTTGAGCTGCTAAATGCTTCACTACCTTTGACTGACTCTCTTTTGTGTGGAGTAGACAGAGTACTGCAGGATTTTTTCCACTGAAAACAACCGACTGCTGGGGCCAAAAACAGCAATACGAGAGTGAACTAAAATAGTACAGTTGGAGGCTAAACAATGAGTTGTTTTCACATTCCCATTTAATTCACTGTTGCTGTAAAATATTGATTATAACTGCTTTTATGGTGCTAAAGCAGAGGTGCAGCTGAAGGCTATAAAAAAGGCTAGCAGAGCTTGAGTTCAGATTTCTTTTTTGAAAACACATGACTCATATTTTCTTATGTTTATATCAAGTCGATTGTTTAACCTCAGTGTGTCTGCTAGAAACAGTCAGTTAAATTAGACTATTTTGCTTATTGGACGCACCCTTTGGGTGCAGCGATCCCCTTGCAGTATTCCCTGAGACCTCTGCACCATTGCTCTCCATTGCTTTTAACCCCAGCTTCTCTTTGGCACTCTGGTTCGGCCCCTTAAAATGTCTTGTGCAAACACAGATCTCTAAGCAGTATTTTAATGTTTAGTTTGTAAAGTTGTGGTGCTCTCCATGCAGTGGTACACTATTTATTCTACTGCGTATTTGTATTTGTACAGTATATAGAGCTCGTTCTTTCCCTGTTTGACATCTAGGGCTTTTGGTCATCTCCTTTCTGAACTCCAGTATCTCACCAGGGACTCACCAATCTATTATATTGCCAGATACTCTCCAAGAAGAGAGTTTCTGTTGTTAGTTTTGGCAAGCATCCATCCATCCATTTTCTTCTATTTATCCAGCTCAGAGTTACAGGGGGCTGGAGCCTATCTCAGCTGCCATAGAGTGAGAGGCAGGATATGCTGGACAGGTCACCAGTCTGCTGCAGGGTTAACACACAGAGACAGACAACCATTCACTCTCACATTTACTCCTATGAGTAATTTAAAATCACCAACTAGCCGAACCCTAAGCATGTCTTTAGATGGTGGGAGGAAGCCAGCATGCAAACTCCAAACAAAAAGACCCCAGCTTGGAATCAAGCCCAGGAACCTTCTTGCTGCAAAGTGACAGTGCTAACCACTGCACCACCCTTCTGTTTTTAGCTATCAGCTATATGTATTTGTTTACTTGCACACTTTAATATAAAGGTTAACAGAGGAAAACACTAAAAAATAGATATACAGGTAGGAAAATCTGACAGGCTTTAGATGAGATAAGGAAACTATTAGTAGTATTAGAAGCATAGTAGGAGCAGCAGGCAGTCTTCTTGAAATCCCAAGGGATCACCTCCATACAGTCATGGTTTAAAAAAAAAAAACAATCTGGGAAGGGTAGTGAGGTCATTTCCAAATAGTTAAAAAAAACATTCTACAGTGAAAAAAATTATTCACAAGCAGAAGATTTTCAAGAAAGTTGCTGATCTTCACTGGAGCGAGCGAGCATCCCAGCAATTGACCCCAAGGTCAAACTGTGCAATGTTCAGAGAAACTGCAAAAAAATAAAAAGCTACATCTCAGACTCTACAGGCCTCAGTTAGCATGTTAAATGTTAAAGTTCATGATCTCATAATTACAAAAAGATGTAACAAGTATGGCTTTTTTGAAAGGGTTGCCAGGTTTGCAAAGCACATCTGAACAAATCAGAAAACCAAACAGAGGGGGCGCCAGGGTGGGCTCTGCAGATGAGCAGGCGACCACGTATGTCGCGTGGCAGTGCAGGCAGCCCAGGTTTGCATCCCAACCCGTGGCCGTTTACTGCGTGTTCTCCCCCATCCCTCTCTCTCCACTGCAGCCTATCGAATAAAGCTGCAACAGGCCAAAAAAAAAAAAAGTCAGAGCAAATCAACACAAATACCTTATACCAACTTCACGGTAGTGGAGGCTGCTTGTTTTGAAGCCATAGGACCCAGGCACCCTGCAGCCATTGAGTTGATGGCCAACTCCATCGTATACCAAAGTATTCTCGAGCCAAATGTGAGACTATCTGTCCAACAGCTAATGGTTGCCCCAAACTGGGTCATGCAACAGGACAATGATCCCAAGCACAGCAGCAAGTCTACAACAGAATGGCTGAAAACGAAAAGAATCAAGGTGTCGCAATGGGCCAGCCAAAGTCCAGACCTCAACACACTGAAATAATGTGGTGGGACCTTAAGAGAGCTGTGCATAAGCAAATGCCCACAAACCTCAAGGAACTGAAGCAACACTGTAAAGAAGATTGGGTCACAATTCCTCCACAACGATGTGAGAAACTGATGAAGTCATAAAGAAAACAGTTGCTTCAAGTTATTGCTGCTAAAAATGGTTTTCTGCAAGCTACTGAATCATGGGGTGCACTTAGTTTTTCACACACTGCTTCCGCATTCTGGCTTAGTTTTTGATAAATAAATAATGACATGTTGTAATAATAATAATACGTCCTGATATGTAAAACCTTAGAATTGACAGAGGCTGTACGAGAAGTCCCTGAGGAAACCTGTAACAGCCATAAGGAGAACAACAGAAGGGCCTCGCGCTCGTCTCAATCCAAATCCAGGTCCCTGAACCTCATTCCTGCTTTGATATGCATACTGACCTTCTGAACCACAGATAAATATACATAGATGCTACAACAGTAGGCACTGCTGTTTGTATAGCTATGCATCAGTACAGATGGCACAGTAAAACCGTGGGTGTGTGCAAATGGTTATTCATCTCCGTGGCGTGCTAGTTTGTGAATATTTGCATGCTAACACGGCAAACACGATGTAAACATGACCTAAACGAGGCATGACCAGACAGGTGGAGCCGCTGTGTGGTTACCCATCCGTTCTCACAAGCCGCCTTATTTCAGTGACTCAAACTAAGAGAGCTTAAGCCTAGTAGCAGACACTAATTGTATACAGATGCCTGTCAGTGAAATTTTAAACCTCACTGGCCTCCAGGTGGATGAGTTATAAAAGAATGCACCTGCTGCACAGTTTTTATGAGGGTAGAAACTATCCATAGAAGCCAAAAATGTTTCTTTAATCCCAAAATGTGAGCATGCTTTTTCCTGCTGCAAAGTTGGGCACTTTAACATGGAAATTTACAGGCACCCATTCCCTTTTGGAGTCAGCCTCAAGTGGCCGTGCGAGGAACTGCAGTTTTTGGTTCTTCTGAGCAGTTCTTTTGACCCCTCTTCCCTTTTCGTGGAAGTGTGAAAGACAAAGCCCTCTATATAAGTAGGGAAAAAGTGAAAATAGGTATGGAGGCACAGGTTGGACCTCTAATAAAACAAAGATATGCAGTGCTTTTTAAAAGAAAATAATGACGATGTCATGCACGCTACAGTTTTTATTCTTTTGTCACTCAAATAAAGTGGCAAATAATAAATGAAAGATGGGGAAAATAGCAAGTGATTTCTTTAATGCGACTCCACAGCCAAAAATAAGCCTTCGCTCGTGCTCTCTCAGAAAAGTGGGATCACCAAAGTGATTAGGATCGATCCTCTAAGGCATATGAACATCTGTACAAAAAATGCGTGCCAACTCATTTTGTAAATGCGGAGAGATACTGCGCGTCACAGGATAAGTGACTCATGCGGCGCTACAGAGGAAGAGGCAGGGGATCACCACAGTAATTAGTATTAATCCTCCAGGGATCGTGAATGTTGTGATGAGAATTTCAGGGGAATCTGTCCAGTAGCTGTTGAGATTTGATTCTGAACCAAAAGAGGTGGACCAGCCAGCATTTGATAGTATGCTCTTACCTGCCAACACACACTCAGTCTATTATACACACACTGTTTATCTAAGTCTAGATTACTGCTGAGGGTATGAACTGACAGCAGAAAGAAATATGCGCGAAACGGGTGTCGGTCTCTAGCTGTCAGTCAGCTGGATAATAAAGAGGCACCAAACATCAAAGACACGCTGCACTTCCCTTGTTTCTTTACCAGCATTCTTTAGTGTTATTTCAACACCGAATAAAATCATTAACCATCCGCTTCCCTCCCTGAAGCTACACTTACAGTGCCAGCTGGAATATCAGAGCAGGAGAAAAAACTTGGGATCTTGAGAAGACCGAAACATCTCTCTGTGGCTCGTTTCAAAGTGTACGTTAGATTTTACAGGCTCTCACTGCAGATTAAACTCGGCAGGAGCCTTCAGTCCAAACTGGCGCGTTTGAATATGAACAGTGGCACTTTTCTGCCAATAGCTGACAGGCGCTTCTGTTTTGTCTCATCAAGGATCCAATTGGATTAAAAAAGCCCCAATGCCGAGCCCCCTGAATTGACTCCATTCAGCTGTTGGCCTGCCACAGCACGCATACCCCCCAACATAAAACAAGTGGCACTGCTTGGTCTCATGTGTGTGCATACTTAATTTCACCTTGTGAGAACTTCCCACTCATCAAAGACCAATAACCAAAAGAGGACATTGCACACACACAAACACACATGCACTGCAGCCCCCCCATATGAAGGATCACATTTGTTCCTGAAAGAGGTACACAGGGGGTCTGCAATATGTGTGTGTGTGTGTGTGTGTGTGTGTGTGTGTGAGACAGAGAGAGGGAGAGAACACCATCTGAATGCAAGAGCCAATCAGAGAGCTGTATAGATACTGAGCCCCCCAAGTACTGCTGGTTTATAGGGCTCAGCTTCAGAGAAGTCACATGACTTCCCAGCGAGCGAGGTGGAGAGAGAGGAGTGGGCAATGTGGGAAAGAAGATTGAGGAGAGGGAGGAGTGAAAAGAGGGTCAGGAGGGTGACAGGATTGCTGCGAGGGGTGAGCTGAAGGTCTGGTAAATGAATAAAGCGGAAGGGAAAAAAAGAGAGAGATGCGATGGTTCTCGGAAGTGAAACTGTGCAGGCTGGTTGGGGTCTGTAATTACAGCTGAATGAACAAAGTGAGAAATGACTGAAATGAGAAGCCAGCGAGCGGCTGAATGAAGGCTCACATGAATGAGAACACAGAGGCGATAGTGGCTGCAGTTGATTACTACGGGGAATAATCGCGATGGTCTGGTTAATCTGCTCTGACGCTGTCAAGCTATCGTCACCACAATGCATAAAGGGGCTGTTCACCTAAAACAAAACACCGAAAATCTAAATATCCTCTTCTTTGCTTTCTTTGCGCTGAATGGGGCTGCATCTAATTTCATTGTGCTCTTACTTTTAGCCTTCGCTGTAAGTGGGTTAAATTTTCTTTGAGCAATGGAGGCATTATTAAACCTTTTAAATGTCTTTCCAGAACCAATTTCCCAGTCACTCTGACTTCACTTTTAAGGGTTTTCTTTGGTACTCTTTGGATATAGGAAGCATTTCCAATGAAAACTGTTCACAGCAAGTTATCTGGAAATAAACTCTGATGCACTTTGAGTTCTTTAAATGTCATTTTACAGCCACAAACTAAATTCCATCCGTCTCAGTAGAACTGGGGTGGAGACAGAAGAACATCTCAAAACTTAGCAAATACAACCAAAAGTAAACAATATGGGACTAAAGCATGCGGCCACCACTGTACACTGTTTGGGTTAGGCCCCTCAGGCCCAGTGACTTGCACTTATTGCTTCAGACTGCCATAATATTTTATATTGTTCTCCCAGCTTTGTGGGTAGGTTTCAACACATCATTTCCCACATAGGATGCAAGCCCCCAAAAGAAAGAGTTTTCCAAGTTTAGCAGGGCAGGATTTGACAAGCCTGCACAGAGCACCGACCTTGAGTCCATTTGACACCTATGGGACAAACTGCAAGTCAGACCTTACCACATAGCATCAGTGCCTGAACCCGCAAATGCTCCTGTGGCAAAATTGAGGGAGGTCCCTGCAGAGGGGCTGCAAAGCCAGTTATAGCAGCAGATTAATGCCCACAATTTAGGAATGAGGCGTTCAGCTGTCACATATGGCTGTAATATTCAGCTGTCCGTGTATTTTTGGGCACAGACAGTATTTTTGTGCGCTGATAAATCATCTCAGGGAGCGGAGGCAGAGGAGAAGAAATGTTTGAGAAAAGAAACAAGCGCAGAGGACTCCTCCATGTAATGCTTTGCGGGGGGGGGGGGGGAGAAAGAATTTACACCATCATGTTTCCCCTGCTTCCTGAGAGCAACATGTTCTTTTTTTAATCATACTGTGGGGACGTGAAGCAGTTTACACAGTCACGCTGTGGGGACAGATAGAAAATCCCATTATGGAAAGCATTCGATTTTAGGGTTAAGTCTTGTTTAGTGTTACCGTAATAAGGGTTAGGAAGGCACTGGTTACGGTAAGTCTCCAGGAAATGAATGTAAGTAAATGTAATGTCCTCTAAAGTTAAGGAAGCAAGTGCGTGTGTGTGTGTGTGTGTGTGTGTGTGTGTGTGTGTGTACATGTGTCTGCATGTGTGTGAAAGAAAGCATGTCCACATGGCCCATGACATACATGGGGGGTGGAAGTAGTGTGAAATGTGAAACAGATGTTACCCGTTTCGCAGACACTGATGTCGACACCTTTGCAGAAAGAAGTGTGTGTGTGTGTGTGTGTGTGTGTGTGTGTGTGTGTGTGTGTGTGTGTGTGTGTGTGTGTGTGTGTGTG
>JAVDPK010000897.1:294507-308025 GCA_034780415.1 Cichlasoma orientale | reverse complement strand
CGGACTGAGAGCAGGTTCCCCCCCCCCCCCCCCCCTAATATTTCTGTTTCCCTCCAACTTTAGTTTCCTGCTCAGACCAAAGCAGCCCCAGATGAACAGAAGGTGTTTGGCTTGTGGGAGACCGGAGAGGACTTCGACAAGGTAAATGCTCTCAAAGCGTTGCGCTCATCTGGTGCGCTATGCTGCCGTTAGCAGCTAAAACACACCACAAGCCACAGCCTGTAATCGCTGAATTTCACATGAACTGAAAAACCCCACAGGCAGCGGTGTTTCAGCGTGGGACACGATTGGTTCGTTACTGTAGGTGCACTTAATTTGGTACTAAAAAAGCACCTGGTGCCAGGACCTAATGCGGCATATGCGACTCAGCTTGTGGGGCCAGCCTCAAGTGGCCATTTGAGGAAGTGCATTTATTTGCACTTCAGTGTTTAATGATTTAACTTATTTCCCAGCAGGTGAGAGTATACCTATGAATTCATTCTTCTGTGTGGTTTTGTTTTCCTCCTGCAGCACCGCCGGCTGCTCTACGAAGTGTTCGCGAAGAACTACCGTGTCAGGAGGAACATAATCCAGGCCAGACTGGCTCAGGAGTTCGGGGACGTGTCCAAAGCCGACATTGACCGGCTGCTTAATGTGAGCGGAGTTCTGATTCTCAACATCTGCCTTTAACAGATGTTTTCCACTGATCTAACCTGTTGTCCTTTTTTTAGGAGTGCTGCAGCAGCCACGCAGGGATGTGGTACCTAAAGGGAACAATACAGTCCTGACCCCGGGAGCCTCCCCCCCTGCGGTCACCCCCAGCCAATCATATCCACTCCTGGGTGTCTCGCAGGAGGGCATTGGAGAGATGAGAGCCAATCGCAGCAGCTCGCCCAGCTCTGAGAGTGGGCGATTGGAGGACAAAGATGTCAGCTGTGCTCAGAACAAGAAGCTTTTCTCATTTCAGTCGAAGCATTTCTGATGTTCATGTGAGCACCCTGATGCAGGGGGAGGCTTGGAGCTCCCCCGTGCTCTCACAGCTGGAAAGTCTGAGGGGGGAAAAAAAGAACTATAAAGATGAATATTTGCAGTTAATTAGTAGTTGTTTTTGCGTTTATGACCTCATGTTTAATTATTTTTCAATGAAACTTTTACCACATCAGGCTGGTGTTTACAGTTGAAAGCAGCCGTGGCTCAGAGCGCTTTCACTTCCTCCCTCGTTGTAAATTTTGCCAGAGAAAACATGTTTTACTTTATTGCAAATGTTGCTTGAGGCCTTTTTAGGCGGGAAACAGTTTTCTCTTTGTGCCCATCAATTTTACACTTTCTCCACTCACACTTTGAGGAATTTCAGCTAATTGTGAATTTTTTTTATTTAAATAAATAAATGGAGGAGGGTGGGTTTAAAGCTTTCAATGCTTAGTTAAAACATGGCCAAACACTGTAAGGGGGGCGTTAAAAACAAAAAGTGTTACTGAACTGAAATCTTTCGATGTCTTTGGCAATCTTGGACCTCCGAGCTGCTCCATCAAGTGTGGCTTTTCCAGTCACGTGCTGATTTCTAACCTTTTAAATGGACGATTTCGAGGTTTTTCTTGGTTGAATGTAGAGATTCAGATGCTTTTTTTTTTTTTTCCCCTTTAATGAGAGTGACTGATTTTGAGGAGAACCAAGAAATATGTGATTTGGAAAAAAAAATGTAGATCTGTCTTTGTGCGAACACCAGTCCAGCACAAACACTGGACCTTCTTAAGTGGTGATGCAGTTGATATGCCGACGTTATTGCCACGTGCTGCTATCTTGAGCCTCCATCTAAAGTGCCTCTGCCTCAAAAGGCTTTCAGGACAAACGCCCACCCTTCACATGAGATAACGCTTTGGTTTTCAACACAAGTTGTGGACATAAAAGCTGAATTTCAGGCCAAATCTCATTTCCTCCATCATCAAATATTCCTAGTAATATTTTTTTCATTGGTTGGTTATTTTGCTCAATAAACACTTTAAATGTTTGATATGTTCTGTCATTATTGTTACTGTAGTTTTCTAATGAAGTGTGTGTGGCACAGAAGTGTGGATGCAGAGTTACTAAATCCAAATTGTTATGTAAGGTTAATTTATTTGAAAATATACCCTGAAGTCTGTTTACAGTGTGCAGTTTGTTGACACAAGTTACACACCTGGTTTAGACCAGAGTTCAAAGCAGCCCGACTGATGGCAGAAAGTCTTTAAAGGAGGGCGTTTGTGCTAATTTATAACTCAGTTTGTCCTGGATTCTGCTAGAGCAGTGTTGCCTGATGCACAGGGAATGATTTGTATAACCCTTCATTTTATCCTCTGTGTGAAACGAGCTGTTTTGTTGTCATCCCTTCAACAGCTCAGTCATACTAGAGTAACAATAGGGCAGCAACCTTTTTGCAACTAGGAAAACCTGATGGTTGCCCAGTGACCGCCTTGAATTTTTTCATATTCAGCAAAAAAAAGTTTGTCGTCACCTCTAGGTGACCACATTCCTTGGAGACAGGTGGGAGACAAACTGTCTCCAGGTAACTGCGGTACGACTCAGGCTGACTGTGATCACTCTCAGGCAGGTTGGTGAAGGTTTGTGGTTATATTCTGGTTATATATAAAAAATAAAAGTAAGGTTGCTAAGTGCCTAGGTCATGTTCCAGTTAAATCCCTGTCCTCCAGCAACTACGTCACTATCTGTGGGAGAATTTCAGTTTCAGTTCTGGCTGGACTCTAAATAAGTAGTTAACGTGAATTTCTGTGTATGAAAACGGCAACAGATTTGCGATTTCAACTCATTTATCACAGTTAATCACGTTTTATCACATTTGCATGTAATTGCCAACTTGACAGCATTCAATTGCAGACTGATTGCAGACTGACTCCATCTTATTGCAGTCTTGACACATGGAAGCTGTTTGATGACAGCAACTAAGCTCGAGCAGTCACAGACCTGCTCTCTGCCTACGAGGCAACTATTTCAAATGTGACGAGATCAAAGGAAAATGTACAAGGATGCAAAAGTTTTGGTCGTGTCCCAGTCTCCAGCCACTGTTTTCTCTAGTGCGACTGTAGCCCTAGCCAGCTTTATTCTGATTGGCTGAACCTTGCAAAGAGCTTGTGGGTGGAGCTTCTGTGCTCATGGGCAGAGCTGTGTGTCTGAGATGACCATATTAGGAAATTCCATTTTCAATGACATCATACAGAGCAAAGAAAAGAAAAAAACTGTCACAATGGAGCATTTAGAGCAGTCTGAAGCCTGTTCTTTTGGCTCACACAGATTACCTGCATGCTGACCTCATTGTTTAAAACCTCATTAATTGTTTGAGTGTATATTTGGCAGAAAATAAGGAAACGTATTGTAGGTGCCTTTCATGAGTCAATCACGTGAGAGTGATTGTCCAAACTGTTAATTTAATCTAAACCAGTGATCAGTTTTACAGCCTTTATACCTGTTGTACCACAGCAAGGTGAGATGGGTAAACTGAGGACCTGTTCCCATGTGACAGTAGGCTGGCTGAATGTGGAAAGACTGAGACATTCTGGAAGCTGAACGTATTTCAGTAAAGCACCTGTTTTATAAATGATTGGTATGTTAAATGTGAACATTTCCAGACTTTGCTTGAAAATTAACAAACTGTTTTTTAATAGTTACTGTGTTATGGTTTTACTGGATGAGCCAGTTTGAAACCACACTGGGCCGTGTATGGACCGTGAATGAAAATGAGTTTGACACCCTCGATTTAAATTTAGACGTTTATGTGAAGCAGAAGCAGAATTTAACTATTTAGTTAAATATAATATATATTATATAATATTGTGATTACATATATTATCTTTCATTATATAATGATTTAACCTCCTGAGACCCTGTGTCCTCCCTCATATGGGAACATTAAATTTTGGCTTTTTAAACCTTCTAAATACTTCGAAAACGTTTTATACTTTGTTAAAAATGGTGACTTTGTGTTATACTGTGAAATAAACCCATTGTCCCCACATGAAGGCATACATTTAAAAAATGAGACTTTCTGTTCAAAGATGATGCTTAGTTTTTATATTTATCGGTTTCAACGCCAATAAGCTGGGAGAAATGAAAAATTCATAACAAACATGAGCTCGGGTATGGAAGCTTGTTTCTGCCACTGAAAACAAAAATAAACCCAAATATTTTTTGCTATTCATAAGTCAAATTTTTGACTTACTAACTCAAATGTCTGAGAAAATAACGAAATTTCACACACACGCATTATATATATATATATATGAGAGGCTGCTGAGCAGAAAATGTTCTAAATATTTTGTATGATGATATAAATTGTGATTAAAGCTGTGACCCACCAGAAGATTTTCAGCTATTAAAACAGGCCATGTTAGTCTATTTGTATTTTCTCCCAGGACTGAACCAAAGGTGTTAGACTTGCTAGCCCAATGTGTGAACCACTATATGATGGAGCCACTAATGCACAGATACAGCTAAATGCTAACTGCTGCAAAATACCAGAGTTTCATTCACCACATCTTAAGCACACTTTTTGGATGGTCAGTTATTAAAATGAAGTATTTAAAAAAAAATCCCACTATGCCTTTGCTTACTGTGTCGCTGCTGCTGGTTAAACATGTTTACATAACCCATAATCGGTTTTTCTTTATATAATTTATGATTCTTTCTTGCTACGGCAGCACGATTTCCCCTTGGGCTCAGGGTGGTTATAGCTCTAATTTTAATTCTAAATGGCTCGTTTCATTTTTAGACCGCGTTGGGACTCAGCAGTGTCTGTGTGGCCGACTTCAAAGTTATTGTTTGATTGTGAAAGTGTACAGTGGAGTTGTACTGCATAGATCTGGTTTAATCGTGTTTTACAGCAGACTGACTCTCTCTCTCTCTCTCACACACACACACACACACACACACACAAAAAAAAAAAGACAGCTTCTGTCTCAGCTTACTTCAGGTTTTATGGCTCAGAGAAGTAACATTAACCGTGAAACAGGCAAAAACACACACAGCAGATTATTCAGGTCTATGATGGAGACAGTAGCACGTCACATGTTGCATTAGTTACATTTAAAACACACAGTGTCAGGAGAGCACTGATAATGCCTGCGCAATTCTAAAGTGCATCTCGTGATTTTACAGGCATCTACAGCTACAGCAGAGGTCCTTGTTTTTTTTGCTGAACAAGGACTTGTGAACATCAGGCAGCAAAAGCATCAGAACTGCTGCGAAGAAAAAGCTTCTAATCATACTTCAGGACACTGTTACAGGTTATATCATCAAGTACACAGTTAATATTTTGGTAAGCATCATTATAACATTCACTCACAGCCATCTAACCTACCATATGATAATCAAGTTTAAATTCAGAGGAGGACAATGCATCGGTTACAAAAATCCTAATATAATAGATTTTAGGATATTAGATTATATTAGCACCTTAAAATCACCAGCATTTAACTCTGAGCTGTATACTTTGAATCAGTCAACCTGGCAATGGTCACACTCACAGGTGCAGGGAAAACTATCACGAAGACATTTTTGCTATAGCTGTAAGGAAAAACGAATTATATTTACATTCACATAAGCTCAAAAACTCTGTAAACAAAACAGCCAAAACAGAGATGCAGTTCTATTTGATAGGGCTGCAATTCCATAAGGAAGTTTCCCAGAAAAAGAATACAATTTGTAGTCGATGTGTTTCAGTTCTGTCATAATGAACTCATAACGCTGATGCGAGATGCACTCATTGTTTAGCTGCCTGGCCAACAATTTTTATTGCTTTGGTTCGCTCAGTCTCAGCACAATACCTGCTCAGCACCTCTGAGATGCACAGTTAACATGTGGCTGATGGAGCACTGAGAGGCTAAAGGGTGGAGACTTCCCTCAGCAGTTGGTGGCAACTAAAAACAGGGAAAACTGGACCTACAGTCATCAGGTGGATGCAAATTATTGATAATGCTGCACCACAATACTTGGATGTATAAATATGTTCACTGCATTAACAAAAGGTGCTGATGGCTCTGTGTTTTTTACTTTAAGGAAGAATTCTACTTGGAAAGCTGTCTCCACCCCCCTAAATGGATGAATAAAAATTTTGACACATTTTTTTGCAGACTGAATTTTAAGCTCAAAGCGATTAACTGAAACGGTTTCACTGGACACACAGCAACTGAATATTGTTTCCATATTTTCTAGAATTTGCATCTGTACCAGGAAACCTTATGTTGAAACAAAGTGTTGCCAGCTTAAAGGAAGACACATTTCCCCCCCAGAAAAGTTTCCTCAGCAGCTTGTTTGTGAACAGGTTTGTGCAAATTGAGGTAAAGCGATTGCACAGTAGAGACGGTGGCGTCAGGCACTGGTGTTTCTGTGCAAAACAAGCCACATCTGCGACGTGAGCTGGTGGTGTTAGCCTTTGTGTTCTCTTAACCCGATTGTGTGGTGATCACAGTTCCTGGGCAGGAAAAAAAAAATCTTTTAAAGAGTTGTTCCATAACAGAAAGACGGTTACTGGTCTCATTGTTTTAAAACGTTTTTGATGAGCATTTCATTAGGAAGAGCTTTCCCAGCCGACTGCTTTCCCCCGGTTTTCAATCAGGTCTTCTTTGGTTTTCTGAATGCGGGAGAAAATTTCCCTAAAGAGTTCCTTGTACTCCGGCTGGCGAAAGTCATCCTCAAAGTCCTCCCTGTCTGTCAGAGAAGGAAAGGTGATGGTGGTGGTGGTGGTGATGAGGGATGCAGTCTGCACTGACTTGTGACTCTGTCTGTCCTGCTCATCTTCCTCAGAGTGGCAGCGCCGCAGCAGCTCGTCGTACTTCACCTGCAAGGCACTGTACTGGGCGTCGACCTCGTTGAGTAGCGAGATCCCGCGATACTTAACTACCTCGGCTCGGCGCACGCAGGAGCACTCGTGGTCGTAGATCCCGTCAGGGGAGTCGGGTATCTGTGTCGGCTTCATCAGCCGCTCACTTCCCCAGCGCTTTAGGACCGCGGGGCTTTTAGCCACAGCTGCCTCTCCTTCATTCTCCTCCTCCGGGCTGAGGAACACTTCGTGCGGCAGCAGGCTGTGGAGGACGCCCGGCCTGTTGGATCTTGTGGAGGACTCTGATTTCCAGAGCTGACGAAGCTCCTCCGCCTCGCGTTCCAGCTCAGACAGTCTGGCCTGATGAGAGACAATAATGACTTAGAAATGAAAGACAAGAATATCAATGATGCTTTAAAGTTTCCTTATGCTGCCATTACTATTGTTCTTCCTTTTTTAATCCTTAAAAGGCAAATGAAATTATAGTAAAGCCATTTCACACATGTACGCCAACCCTGTTCCAATGACAGAGAAAATTACAAACTATATTTCTCCCATATTGGCTTCTCTTCATTGGCTCCCTGTTAAATCCAAAATAGAATTTAGAATCCTCCTTCTCACATACAAGGTCTTGAAATCAGGCCCCATCTTATCTTAAAGACCTCATAGTACCGTATCACCCCAATAGGGCACTTCGCTGTCAGACTGCTGGCTTACTTGTGGTTCCTAGGATACTTAAGAGTAGAATGGGAGGCAGAGCCTTCAGCTTTCAGGCCCCTCCTCTGTGGAACCAGCTCCCAGTTTGGATTCAGGAGACAGACACCCTCTCTATTTTTAAGATTAGGCTTAAAACTTTCCTTTCTGATAAAGCTTATAGTTAGGGCTGGATCAGGTGACCCTGAACCTTCCCATGATTATGCTGCAGACAGCCTAGGCTACAGGTGGGTTCTCATGATGCACTGAGTTTGTCTTTTCATTCACCTCTTTTCACTCCGTTTATACCCCACTCTGCATTTAATCACTAGTTATTATTAGGCTTCTTCCTGTTAAAAGGAAGTTTTTCCTTCCCACTGTCACCAAGTGCTTTCTCGGGGGAGGCTTTTGCATGGCCATACCACCGCTGCTGAGTCACTAAGACTTCATGACTCCATCAGATTATGGCGTACCCTGCTACCCACCACCCGTTACTCTAAATTGGATTAGCAGTCTTTGGAAACAAATTTCAAGGACAGAAGTTAAAAAGAGTGAGAAAGGTGAGAGATATTGCCCGCACTTACCTGGCATCCTGCCATGCCTGCCAGCTGCTGCTCCAGCTGTGCGTTTTCTCTGGCGAGCAGCTCGGCCTCTCGCTCTGCTTCCTCTCTTCGAGCGCGCTCAGTAGCAAACTGAGTCTGAAGAGCATGGAGGGACTGTCGCAGCGACTCCTGCTCCTCTTCCTGCCATGATGTGGAAGACAACTCGAGATCCTCTGAGGGTTTGTCGCACTCATAGTTGTATCTGCACAGATAATTAAAGCTAAATTACACTTTTCACCCTTTAATTCCAGACATTGATTTCTCTTATGGTTTTTCAGTACACTGACAGTATTTAGATGAAAGGATTTAAAAGGATTTAGTGTGCAGACATGATCACTCATGTCTGCACACTAAACATAAAGAAGGTAAGGTAGAAGGAAGCCATCACTTCTTTCTCATCTGTGACGCGTCGGCTTCTAAATGTGGCAAAACTAATTATAAGGTGGCAGTAGGGAGCCAATACAGAGCTGAAAATGAGTGTGACAACAATGAATAAATAAAATAATAATGACAGGTGGGGGGAAAAAGAAAAAGAATAATAAGCAAGGAATCAAGACCTTATCAGCAGCACCGGGCTGCCCGTATGAGAATCAGTCAACTTCAGACAGATACTGAGACACGTTTGTTCCCTCCAACTCAGACTTTGACCTCCTTTCTTCCAACCTCACCCCCCACGCTGCACTCTGACTTTAGTTATGACCCGTCGTGTTTTTATCGGTGAGATTTCCTGTGTGTTGTGAGGGAGCGCAGCTAACAGGATTACACAGCGCAGAGACTAAACCGAGGCTGTGAATGAACGCGTCAAACTCCGGATCAAGACCAAGTGACCACGGCATCAAACGCGCGCACAGTGCTGTGAGGTAGACGTGGACGGCTGCCAGCGGGAGTAGGATTAGCACAGATAGGTTAAAGCTAAAGTTGGGGGGGATTTGCTTGCTTCGCCTCCTGAAGCTTATAAAAAGCGTTTAAGATGATTTTACCAGGTTGAATTCACATTTGAAAAAAAGTTTAATGATTCTTTTTTTTACCCTGGTAGTCTGATTGCTCTCAGATCCCAGGACATTTCTCAGGTTCTAATAATAATTATGTAATGTGCATCTGTGGAAAATGAACTAAAATATCAGCTGAAGCGGAAAACATCTCACGTCAGGAACTCGGGCAGTAAAACATCATTCTGCTGACGCCAAGCGACTGCGATTTGTGCCCTGGAGTAGATTAAGTGCCTGTAATATGACTCTAGCAGACGGTTTATTCATTATGAGCAAATGACCATATAATGAAATCAGTGCAGAGATTAGAGTGTTTACTTTTACTTACAGTTACCTGATAATTGACATTTTTGGCCCCTTTTAATATAAACATCTGACATTAGATAGAAGACGGAAAAATCATAACATGTTCCCAGAACCATTTACAATGATGTAAACAGATAGAAGCTTCGGATCTTCCCGTCTGAAGCCAACTCTCTCGACTCCTCATTTAAGCGCCACTGATCCGTAATGATTTGTGTTTGCGGGTTACCCACCTGAGTGTGTTTTGCAGCTCCTGCAGGCAGGACACGCTGTGGGTGCTGCGAGGCCAGCTCTCTCTGTGTAAAGGCTTCTGAGGTAGGCAAGGACTCAGCTTCAGCTCCTCCACCTGATGTTGCAGCTCCTCCACCTGCATCTGCAGCAGCTCCACTGTTTCCGTTAGCCTGCACAGAAAAGAAAAAAAAAATACAGCGTTAATAAAACATGTTTTAAAAAAAGAAAGAAGTTTTATATAAAAAACTGGGGAGAAGTGTCCAACCCCTGGATCTTCTGCTGGGCCACCCGGTTGTCCAGAACTAGTTTGTGGTTGCTCTGCTCCAGCTCTCGGGCCGACACGTCGAGCTGCTCGTACACCTTCGCGTGCTGGTCGTTGACCTGCCTGAGGAGGTCCACCTGCTTTGTTAAGTACTGGAGAAGATAGAGAGCGAGAAAGGTGCTGGTGAGACAAGAGAAAAAGGAAAACCTTTCTCATAGTGAGGCATCTATCACTGTTAGCAGACTGACATCTGCTAGAGTAGCTTTGCATGATTCACTGTTTAAAATAATTATCTCATCCTGATAGATATTTTCGCTCCTCTCCCTTTAAGACCGCCCTCCCTGTAAGCCTCCTTTCTTCTGATTGGCTGCCTCTCTCAAACAGAAGGTTTGAACAGCTTTTAAGTGGTGCTTCTGCACTCACACCCCAGAATATATGAAGGAAATCTTCTCTCACTGACAACAAACAAGAGGAGATAAAAAATATCTTAACCAAGCATTTAGAGCACACACTTATTTGATGTGAGCACCAACAGTTAGAGCAACATCCAACAGTATATATGTGACCAAAAAATTATCTCTGGCAGGATAACAGCCCAGCAATAACATTTAAAGAGACAGTGTAATAACTTTGTTTCCTGGCAACGCTTAAACGTCTCCTTTAAGTCACAGATCCTTTGAGAACAGTTTATCTAACTGGCTGCTGCAGCCAGGAAACTTTTGTCATCTAATCAGTTGGCTCAAAATCAAAAGAAAGAAAAAACCCAGCTCATAAGTTACTTCACACTAATATAAACAGTCCAAAGTCAAAGTGTGTCTCAGTCACACAGGCAAGCTGAACATTTAAAAGGTGGTTTTCATGGGGCTTCTGTTTTATTAGTTGCCTTTCAATCCAGTGAAGAGCGAGCCGGTCAATCAATCGATCAGCTAATCAATCGTAACAGGGGTCAACAGTGATGTCACATGGGTCTGCTTCAGGTCTTAAGAGATTAATTGCGTATGTCAGCAGTTTAATGCAGGGATGGATTTAGAGCCAGACGCCCCAAACTGAGCCTGTTTAGTCACAAGTCTACTAGAAATTTGCCTCCCTGATACGCACACACGGGAAGACGCAGCGTGTGACTAGATCAACAACAGGAGGACTCCGCTTTAGGATAATTATCCTATCCTGAGTATTGTCTATAGTCAAAACAGCCTCTACCAAAAAGGCAGGCAGCTTGTATGTTGCCTGAGAGGCATAATTTTGGGAAAAGAAAGCTTTTAAATGCTTGCAGTTTCAACTCAGGGCAACTTCATTGACTCAGGGTTTCTCCTGTCTTGGACCACAGTTCAGTGATCCTTCAAGGACCGACTAATCAAAAAGAAAGTGTAAAGGTCGAGGGGGACATGTCGGGCTCTGTGTTGCGTTTGTGCTTCTAGGCTCATCTGAATGCAAAGTAACACTCTGCAGGCATTAAAGAGGAAATCAGTGCTGCGTGAGAGAAGCAGGTTCATCTCTTGATGTTTGCAGCATAGCCTGATCTAACGAGAGCTGTGTTTAGGGCTATAGTGCACGAGAGAAGTGACGTTTTTACCTCAATCTCCTGCAGCTGTTCCTGGTTGGTGGAGTACATCTGGTTGAGCCCCTGCTCCAGCTCCCTGTTCCTCTCCAGAAGGGTCTTCCCGAGTTCGGCTGCAAGCTGCAGGTCTGCGGGAGAGAGGGAGAGCGGTGAAACCGCATGCTCTTCAGCGTTCATGGCTCAGTGTCACTGACTGTGAAGGCATGAGGACTTTACAAGCAGATTTGAGAGGTGCTGTTGGTGTTGGCAGGAGTCCAGTAACCCCAAACTGTCTCTTTAGTAACTTATAAACACTTAATGGAATAGGAAATGCATGCACTTTTTAATTTATGTGGTTTTCTAAAATCTACCTTGCCATAAAATGTGAAACACCAGAGGTGATTTATACACACACACACACACACACACACTAGCGTAAAAAGAGCACATGAAGACAGAAAGGGTGAATAGAGTCAAAGGCACATTCAGGCAGAGCGTTTCTGTTTTTTTCACTTTGCCGCATATGCGAGTGTCCTGCTGACTCCTGGATTTCCCTGCACCCTTCCAAGACACGCAAATCCCCACTAAATCAGACTGTAGACTAAATAAACCACCCTGACTTAAACCCCCCACAAATTTGTGCAAATCTTGCACCTGCATGTCTTAACATTTTATGTCATGCATGTATTGAATACCATACATTTATTAGCTGTAATGCCCCTTTATTCTTTGCCTGCATGACAAATAAAGGTTAACAGTTGTTCTTTGAGCACTGAGAGAAAAAGACTGAAAGGATACTGTACCATGTTCAAGGTCTTGCTTGTCGTACCACGGTTCCTCCTCCTTTATCTCAAATTCCTCTTCCACAATCATGTCTGTCAGCATCCTCGGGATTTTATTTTATTAATCAGTCACACGCTTTGAGGATTTCTCTCTGTCTAAAACACGCCCGTACAAATAAATAAACAACAACAAAAAAAGACTTTGATAAATGAAGATAACCGGTTCCTTCGGCGTCCTCTCCGCCCCACAGCCGGCACCGGTGTGCACTCATCACCGGCCAGACGTACTTCCAGCTCACCGCTCATGAAGTCATCTGCGCTCAGGGCGGCATTCCGGTTTGGATTTTCAGAATAAATGTTACAGCAAGACGGAGCAAAAAACCGGTAAAGATGAACAGCCAGAGAACAGACGTCAGATAAATAAATAAAACCAAAGCGCACTAATTAAAAAAAAAAAAAAGGATTAATATTTTTTTGTTTATTTGATTGTTTATTGGCTAAAATTTATTTTGTAAAACCTTAGAGTAAAAGAGTGAAGTTCGGTAGATTTGAAATAAATATAAGGAGTTTGAGTAATAAAGACCTATATTAAACACCCAATCTGTAGCTTACATTTGAAGTGTGCTAGTTATGTTCATGTACAGCATAGTTAAAGAGTTTGAATTGTTCAAAATTGACGTAATATATAATTCCGTTTTCTAACTTAAATTAATAAAAGTGTATTCCTTTACAAAATTATGCAAATTAATAATAATAAAAACTTTGGTATGTATTTCTCCTCATCCTGACTGTAAAGTGAAAGTTTCTTTAGCTGTGTTCTTATTTGCATCTCTTATAAAGAACACAGTTCAACTTAATAAATCAACCAGTCACTGTAGAGTGTTTCCTTGCATTTGCTTTGCTATAATGCACCCTTTTAATGCTACAGCAAGTCATTAGAAGTGGGATCTTTTGGACACAACACCAGCAGGAATGATCTATAACAGAAATTTAATTATTAACTGGAACTTGGACTACCCAGATTTCATGTGGAATCTCTTTGTGAATAACAAATGAAGAAGCAACGGGAACGTCTGAGGTCTGGGGGTTAACTGTTTTGAGTGCAGAACTATATGGTAAGCCATTTTAAACGTCTTTATTGTAGCAACGTCTGGACAAAGAGAAAACAAAATTGTGCTTTTATTGTGAATATTAGTCCGTGCGGTTTCCGGCATCAGTTCGCCACACCCATAGATATACATACATAGATACCGCTTTGATCGCTGCCTACGTATGCCTACGTCACCGCCATATTGGAGGGGGCAAAAGCGGCCACCATAACATGAGAGAGAT
>JAVDPK010000897.1:272983-293951 GCA_034780415.1 Cichlasoma orientale | reverse complement strand
ATGGCGGACACACAGTTACGTCGCATCAGCGGGCCGAACCAGTCAACGAGGTATCTATGTATATATATCTATGGCCACACCTGCTCCTCCGTGTTCGGTCCACCCTGCGAAACGGCAGCGCACTGATTAACAGTCACCACACGGGGGCGCTGCAGAAACAGACAATAGACGGTATGAAAATAGAACCACAGAAAGCGCTGAACCTTTAAATCGTGTACTTCAGTTTAATCAGTTTTGTGATTATAGAAACACACTGTAGGCCCCTCCTCACTGATTCATTACGTGGTCAGATCTGCTTCAGGACGTGGAACCTTCTGCGTAACAAAGTAACAAAGTTTCTGATTAAGTAACAAAGTGTCTTAAATCAAATGTTTCCAGTTTTGTTCTGACGCCAATCTATCTTAATCTATCTTGATGAATTACTGTATATGCAGCATCTTAATATTTAATATTTAGGCTCCCTCAAGTGTAGGAATTGTATATAAAAATTCAATATCTTGATTTTCAAATGTCAAACCAACAAACAAACAAAAACTTACCTGTAAGCTGCAGAAAACAAAATACATTACATGTAGCCACACTATCACAAAACACAAGTCCATTGTGTCCATCTAAAACTGTTCATTTCGAATAGAAATTTTTGACTTTTTTACTGTACATCTTGGGGCTGGAGTGTCTTATTTCTTACCATCAGATGGTGGCAGTGTCGTTTCATGATCTAGTCTAAATCCCTTGGTCAGCAAGCACGACATGCCATTCATGAAAGTCCTCATTTAAACCAAACAAAGAAGCTGCGTGCGCACTGATGTGCAAAAATTTGTTTCTTTGAACACATCAAAAGATCTTGCCAAGATCTAATAAATGAACACACCACAGAGAGCCGATCCACGGTGCACATAAGATGAAGCCGTGCAGTCAAAAATCTGTGTCATTATCAGATGCAGAAAGATGAAATTCTCCATCGTGGATGTTTCCTTTTGGGAACCATCCTGCCAGCTGCTTATAAATAACAGTTTGATGATGGTGACGAGGACGACTTTAGCCTCTTCATCTTGTAGTTAAACAAATTCAGAAGCACATGATCAAAACAAACCTGGGTTCTCTATTTATGTTACTCAGTGAGGAGACTGTCACTGTATAAGTAACAGTAAAACTGAAAATTAACCAATAAGACGTGTGTGAAAAACTTCTAAATTAAAACACAGTCTGTTTATTTTCTTTATTTTTCTTCATTTTCATTATTTAATGATTTGAAATTTCTGTTGATGCCTCCACGTATGCCAGTGGCACGTTTTCCCCTGACTGAAATAACTCAGTAATGTGGTGCAGCATGCCATGAAATCTTCATATGATCCCCAGAAGATAAAAGACTTTTGCCAACTTTTCCACAGCAAAGAGTTTGTTAGATGTTCGTGCTCCCCGGCTACAGTATATACACACACACGGCGTGGTCAAGATGACCTGCTGAAGTTTAAACTGAGCATCAGAATGGGGAAGAAAGGTGATTTAAGTGAATGTGGAATGGTTGTTGGGGCCAGATGGGCTGGTCTGAGTATTTCAGAATCTGCTGATCTGCTGGGATCAGTTCTCTGGGAGGAAATGCCTCTCTGATGTCAGAGGTCAGAGGGCCAGGCTGCAACGTCTGAGTGGCTCACTCCAAACAATCTTGGAGTAACTGAGAGAAACTCTCATGTTGACAGCACAGTTCATTCACCAAGCTGTACAATACTATCCACGAGTAAACGAGTAATTACTACGTGTCACTTTAACCAGGCGGCTGAGTCAGAGCAAGTTTCTCCAAGACTGTGCGAGTAGTCGTGAGGCCCGAGCACTCGCTGATTCTCGTAGCCGCTGGAGCAGAAGTCACACTGTCACGTCTCAGTGCCTCCCCGACCACAGAGCAGATTATTCATGCAGGTCGAGGATTAGTTGCAGTAACATCATAAGCTTTTCCCTTTAAGGCCTCTCAGCTCCAGCCCTTTCATCTTCAACGTGCTCTCCCTTCTCTGCGCTCCACCCTCTGTGTGTTCCCTCTCTTCCCATCCGGCCTCCACCGTCCTCCTGATTTCAGCATCTCTGTTTCGTGGCTGTCAGTGAGATGAGAGCGACGGCAGAGAGGGGGGCAGGGGCTCTCTGCGGGGGATTCGGACGCGCTGAGCGATAGAATAGCTGTGATCTCTTTTTCGGCAGAATCAACACGGCTTCTGTTTCCCCTATCTACACTTACACCCGTGGCATTTTATTTATTTATTTTTTTGCTTTTATGTTGATGCTGCACTGCCTTTTAGCTTTTATGGGGTGTGAAATATCAAAACAGCAGAATGGGACCCCATGCGCTCCTTTAACGCGTCTGTTATTTGATCTCCCTGGCAGAAAACGATTAGAAGTGCATCTCAGACGCAAACCTAGATTTCCACTCGTGTGTTCTACATTTCAGTGAAGCAGCACAATAATAGCCCAGCAAATAAAGGGGAAGTCGGATAAACTAATGGGGGGTGGTGGTGGGCTGTGGGGTGAAATATTACAGGCGAGAGTGAAGGCAAACAAGATGATTGCCACCATGCTCACCACCCCATTCACACGTTCCTCCTCATCCCTGCAGCAATCTGGGTTAGTAATGATGTTTCTTGCCGCCACAGCATGGAAGTAGTGACATTAATGGGCGGCAGCAAACAGTAATGAGTCGTTAAAAGAGAGATTTGGAGCTTTACTGATCCGTTTCCATACCAACTGTCTTGGCTGTGGGGATTGGATCCTTTCAGTGTTTGGGAGGGGGGGTGTAATGGGATTTGAGGAAGTGCTTCTGGGAAGAACCTCAACACACACACACGCACACACAGTTAATACATACTGTATGTTGACTCTGTGTGTGTGTGCGTGTGTGTGTGTGTGTGCTTGTTTTAAGGTAATCTTCAAAGCTCTGGCTTTCAGCAGAAATCCTCCCTGACAGGCGGAGGGAGCAGCGAGCCTGCAGCGATTTTAATTTGTTGTGAATTTTTTTTTTCCCCCCGTCCTCTTTCTTCTTGCCTTTTGTTCTGGACACATGCACAAACAGCCAAGGATGGGGAGATATACTGGTGCTGAGAGGAGCGTTGCCTTGACAACCAGGCGTTTGCAAAAATCAGCATGATGCCAACTCTCATCCGTGATCACATATGGGAAGACAAAGACAGGAGCGAGCTGGAACACATGCTACAGACTGTACGTCCACGCGCGTGTTTATAGAAGATATTACTTTTATATTACACCGGTTCCTCCATGTTGTTTACACAGACAGGATGCAATAAACAGAAAATGATAAATGAGAGAAATGGGGGGGGGGGGGGAAAGAGAAGCAGCGATAACACGGGGAGAGACAGATGATGATTACGATAAGAGAAATTGGATTTGGCTGAAAGATAGCAAAGTGTTATCACTGAGCAGCAACATCAAAGCAATCGTTGGCTGGGAAAACTATGAAACTTTACAGGGGAAAAAAGTTAATTTCATAAGTAATCTCCCAGCCTGGGGCTCGTGGGTAAAACAAAACTCTGTGAAGTAGATGAATTTAGCTAATCTCTTTCCCACAGCTTCAGGGGGATCACAGAGGCACAGGGATAGAAAATCGCCCAAGTGCCTGATTCAGTGCTGAAATTTTATGAAAAAGAGACGTCTCAGGCCTTTGGTTGGGTTTTCTCCTGCTTTTTAATCAGGATCCAAGAGAAACTGCGGTCCGAGGATGAGAGGAAACGCTGAAAATAATGACTGGCAGCTGTCTCCTGCTCAGATGTTTTCTGGTGTTTGTGGACGAGGAGCGACGCGGCTGCTGTTGCATCAGTGCGCAGCGCTGACGCAGCAAACTGGAGCGATGATGGATGGCGTGTGTGAGGCCAGATACTAAATGTTGGCCCTGACAAAAAGCCTTTCAGTTTAGAGCCGAAACGATGAGTAGATGAATAATATCCCAACAGAATAACTGATGGATGGCCATGAAGTGTTATTGCGGTCCCCCGGAGGAGAAACACTTCTTCCAGCGCTGCCACACAGACTGTATATGAAAGATGGATGTAGCCCTGATTATTTTTTATTATTCGGTAATCACGCTGGGGCGTGGACCAGAACAACCACGCCCAGACCCTTTGCAGGAGGCGGTGTCAGGGAGCAGCTCAGAGTAGTTTATTCTTCTTGTGCACGCAACATAAAAATATGTCATTTGGATCGAACTTCTTCAAATTGTACCCAGTATGAGTGACTGCCTGATGTGTTTTCCCCGTGCACAGAGTTGAGTCGTACATGCTTCATAGACCCCCACCCCTACCCCCTACCGCTTATCTGAACCGTAACTGCTTTTGGACATAAAATCGAGTTTCCGGTACAGATCTGGCACAGCGGTGGTATTTTACATTTGCTTTGTCTGATCTCATTTGATGATCTGATCATTTACATTTCTGTATGGTAACATTTTAGCAGGTTAGCTGCAGGTTAGTAATATGATCAATCAGCTCAAAGCATAAAGATGAATCAAAACGAACATCAAAGTCTTTCTAGAAGCAAGTCTCAGCACGCAGAAAGCATCTTGAAACGCCTCCAGTCACTTCTTTGGGACGTTGTAGTGAAGCATTCTCTAAACTGACTCTGATACAGTTACAACTGCACGTACAGATTCACACGTCAAATCTGAGTGAAAACATCTATAAAGGTTTTGCCCTGAAATATTATAAAGCTTATTATAAAATATGAGGAGAATTATAATTACAGTTTGACCAAATAATGAAACTGCAGCCACCGTGCAGCTAAATTCTGTGTTTTGTGTGCACTAAGATGAACTTTGGTCTGATTGCATTTCTGTGTATCTGATACGTTTAAGAATCACAAGCTGGAAAAAGCTGAGCAGATCACTTCTGCTCGGCGGTGCGGTGCAGTCCAACTGCTGAGTGAAGCCAAACCGTCCTGGCAGCTGGCTCTGTTTTATCCCTTCTGATGTGAAATGCTTCTTCCTGGATCAGCTTCAAATGCAGCATTCTGAAGCAACACACTCAGGCAATTTTGCCAACAACTAATCAAAATAGGTCTATATATATATAGACACAACTTTTTGCTGCTGTTAGCCAAAATTTCCTGCTATGCTGAATTTATTTTGCAGCCAGTTTCTGTTTTGGATGTTTCCCCTCACAAAGCTGATAATGTTTTATCAGTGTTACAAACAGGAGCTGCTGCAACAATAAGAAAAAAATAGTAAAAAGAAAAAAATAAGTTTAAATAATTGAATAAGAACACCTTTCATGCACAAACAGGGACAAGGCCTCCTGTGGTTCACTTTATTGAAACTGTATATTTATAGATGAATGACTCATAAGTGTCTGGGTGAGGGGCTTGTCTGAAACCAGCTTTCAAAACTGCATCAGTGCTTATCGTCATAGATTCTCCAAAGCGCTGAATGAATTTTGCAAGATGCACGCTCCTGTTTTTTCAGTGTTGATGATGATGGCAGAGGACTAGCATGTTGGTCCGAATTCACAGCAGATGATCAGCATAAATGTGAGCAATGAAGTTATCTTGATGTTCCATGTTTGTGTTTTTAGTTCATCCGGACGCTGGACCGAGGATGCGTCCGTCGTCCATCAGTATGTCCATAATTCACAAAAATTGCCTCTCATACTCAAGTGTTGGTCAGAATTTAATCAAACTTGTACACAACAATCACGTAATGGGTCTTCATCCAAACTGTGCTCAAGGTCAGGGTCACATTTGTCACTTTATGGGCACTTTTCCATTTTCACAGCATAACCTTCATGAACACTACTTACAAATTCACCAAATTCTCTCTCCTGCTGTACTTGAGAATCTTATGTTAACATTTTAATTAAGTATTGCTCAATGCACAAAATGATAAAGAAGGAACTTCATAAAGAATCCTGAAATATTACTTTGCCGCACATTGCATCCTATTAGATGGTAATTATGATCTTATTGCTTATGATCATGGAGGGAGTGGTCCTGTTGGCTGACTCCCACACTGGTTGGGGCTTTCTTAGCAAGAATATAATATGGTCAATCGTATGACATGCTTATGCATTCACTAATTTTCGTGCAGCCATGTAGTCGTAATACTCCTGAACTCACACACTTTGGTGGAGAACTACATACATTTGACCCGGATGTGTTTTTGACTTCTAAGTGGACTTTAATTCTCATTAGTTTGTCAAGTCAGCCAACCACTTTCTTTCTGTACTTTACGCATTAGCATAACCTGTGAACTTAAGAGCTGGATGAGCTGCCGCATCACTGACGTTCTGGTTTTATCTTCATGTTTGATTAGCGAAGCTGTGACACCATGAGTGCAGTGGGTTACTGGCCTGAAGGCAGTCCCTGCCATCAAAATGCTGCTTAACACATTACTGAGAGCTGTGAAGCAAAGCACCACTATTTTGCTGACCTGTCAAGAGTATCTCACTGCTCCTCTATAGCAGCGGTCCCCAACCTTTGATTTGTATGAACGATGCTATAGCAAAGTTCATGCAAATCAAAGCTAATACCCCCGTTAAGCCCTGTCCAAGCGATTTGCTCAATGTGCTTCGCTTTGTAGCTGCTAGCTGGTTGCTAGTGAGTGTTCCAGGCTCTGTTTTGTAGATAATCCTCAAATGTATTTACCACCACATCATAAATCTTTGTTTCCAGTGGTACTAATCAGTTGCCTCAGAGTTGAGATAGGTTTAACTCATGTCTGCAAGTTGCTGAATTTCCTTGATACACGATGGTCTCTGGTTGTCACTTCATGCGTGTGCATGCCGCCTTTAACACACAGTGCTGTGAAATACTTTATTCACAGCACCGTGTGTTAAAAACCTATCATAAATCATGGATGTGTGACGTGTCCTAACCATAAACATGATTAATTTTCATTAAGGTGACTCAGAGATTATTTGTAGAAAAGGGTTCTGCATAGTCCAAATCTGCTACAGTTTGAGGCAAATTGCATAAAATAAAGTTAAATTTAAAAAAGTTAATAATCAGTATTTAGCCCTTTAATCTCCCAGCTGATAGACAAAAAATATATGTGAGAGAGAGAGAGAGAGAGAGAGAAGCTTGTGGCATCAAGTTTTTGCAGAGCTCAACATTATTTCTCCCAGGATTGGGTCGGTGGTGTGTGTGTGTGTGTGTGTCTCTCTCTCGCTGTTTTTTTTTCATCCCGTTTATAGTGCCGCACCCTGCCTTCTGTGCGTAAAACCTACCACGTAGCCGACATCATCATCATCATCATCACACACCACGTTTCCTCCAGCAGCGGGACGAGAGGATAACGGTTCACCTCACGGACAGGTTGGGCACAGAGATGGGAGAGGAGCGTCGGCTTTTTTGGCTATGACACGGACACAGCGGGCGGGAAGGATGGCTCTCACCAGCCGGGAAATGTTGTGCTTGATCGGAACCGCCTGCCTCTGGCTGCCGCTGTTAGCTGAGGTATGTACTGTATCCTGCCTGATGATGATGAGGAGGAGGAGGAGGAGGAGGGTGGTTGTTTTTTTTTTTTTTTTTTATTATAGTGCAATGTGCCCTGATTTCTTTGTGTGTGTGTGTGTGTGTCTGCGTGTGGTATCCTTTTTTTTTTTTTTTGGAGCCATGTCCCGTGACAGTCACGCTTTGTTGACCTCTGCTGCATTTCATTAAAAAAAAAAAAAATAGTCCGATAGTCTGATTAAACTGAGATATATTGATAAACCTGTACAATAATTGAGGGCTGTGCCGCCCCGCTGTAAGGACCGGATCACAGAAATGATGTTTTCATGATTTCTTTGAGCTGCATTTCCAATAAAGCAGGCAGGTCAGGAATCTAAAGAGCATCACATTTTAGCCAATTAATGGTGGCATGGCGGTACATTGTCCAATTAAGCGGGCTCCACATTGTCGCACACACCCATGAGTGTTGGATGACAAGCACAACCCCTCCACCTTCCTCTCCGTTCTCCTCCTCCTCCTCCAGCCCCCCGCGGCAGGATATCATGAGAGGAACCCGTCGGTGCCTCCTCTGCCCCCGCGGTGTTTGGGGGAATGAACCCAGCACGGGCTGTTGAAGCTGTCACTGCAGCTCAGCTCAGGCATGTTGAAATCGAAACCCGAGGAAGCAGGTGTTTTTGTCATGTGTGGGTCAAAACACGCAGCTGGAAGTCAGGTTCGGTCATTTATGCTCCTCGTTCTGTACGTTGCTGAAGCAACGCAGTCAATTATTGATCAATCAATCAATTAAGCGTCACACACACGTTCAGTTTTCCTTCTCTGCGGTTGGAGTGTGTTGCGTTAATGTGCAGCATATGAGTCGAGTAGGTTGTGCAGAAGTCATTAGTGGAGTACAGCGGTGTGCAGGATTTAATTAGACCCACTAACACTGAAGGCAGCCGTGCATATCGAGCACACAAAGCGCGCTGCAGATAATTTAAAAAAAAAAAACAACTTCTTCATTAGACAAATTTTTTGCGGCAGGAATTCTTGGAATTCAGCAGCACTTCGTTTTGTTGGCAACATGTGAACAAAACAGAAATCTAATCTGTAGTTGTGTGCACCCTGCAAGCTCTGCTTTACTCTGGCTGTGTGGAGACCAAAAAGACTCCTGATAGGGGCTGTAGGTACATAACAGGTAAAAACAGCCTCTAAATTGCATGACAGCATGACGTTTAGCATCACTTAATAAAGAACCAACATACAGTAGATTTACAGGCACAGAAGAAGCAGCTGCCAGTTTGCACTAATTTATGGTTTAAATGTTTCCTGTTTTTGAGAATTTCATTTCATTTTAAGTTTCATTGGGATTGTTGAAGTCAGAGTTAATGGAACTGCAGTAGCCGAACATTATGCTGCTACAATATTTCTGTTTCTGCAAATTGTTAACTTTTATTTGATCAAATTTAATGGGATTTGTGATGAAATGGGTTTATGATTTCAAGGAGGTCATATATGATTGCTTCAGGTTAGACCAGAGATATATACTGTTGATTGCCAAGAAGATGATTGCCTGACCAACAATAGACTCTCCATAATAGTGGACACATAGACTGAAACAAATATACATAATGGATTACATGAAAGCTCCAAATGAGTATGGATACACTTCTCTGAAGAGGGACACCAGCCATAATGTACTTGAATGCCTAACCTCTTTAATGAAACTGGATACCCAAAGAAACGTCAGATTTTCAGGTGCAGCCGCACTAATCCTGCTCTGCTGGTTCTAAACTACCTCTCTCAGGAACTGGTTTGCTGTCACACCTGATAAATACTTTCACTTTTCTTGTCTGCGCCTGACAATCATTGTGTCACAATTCTTTCAACACCACCGTGAAGCCTTCTGCAGGTCCTCGGGCTCTCTTATAATAACAGATAACAGGAAGTGCCAAGTAAAATCACTTTACCCTTTAAAGGTTTTGACCCCTTTTAGGTTACGCATCATAAAAGTGAGAGAACAATCATCGTTAATATCCCAGAACCTTCCCAGCAACAGCCAGTCAAGCAGGAGTGTTATCATTTAGCGCTGCGAGCATCACTTTGGAGCTGTTTCCTTTCTAAGAGTTGAAATGGGCTTGCTTATTGCTTTTTGATTTTTTTGCCTTTCCATCTTATCGCACACTTCCTGCTCTCTGGTGTGTGCTTGCGTGGCCAAACATCGGACGCAGGTGCAAGAGCATCAAAACAGATTAGCGCCGTAATCGAGCCGTGCGATTGACATGAGCGGAGATATCAGCACCCGTGTTCGCCATCGCAGGTCACCTGTTCCTGATGTAATAGCATTAGGCTGCGCAGAGTCTTCTGGGAGGTGTTTTGCATGTTGGTTTCATATGTGTGTGCAGCGGAGCTGTCGCTGGACAGGAAGAGCGACAAGACGCAGAGAGCGGGACTCACCTGCGTGCCAGTGAACTGTGTCGCATATCGCCGCCCTCAAAGCGGAGCGGACGTGGTGTGTTATATAAATGTGTATTTCCTCTTCTCATATCAGAAATGAAATAAATACTGCCACATAAAATCCGATGCTGTCTAGTACCACGCACACGCGTGTGTGTGTGCATTTGCCGTGACTGTACTACACTCTCATCCCTTGGTGTCTTATACTTGTTCGTTTCTTCCTCCTAGTGGTGATACTTACCATCGGGGAGGAAGCTCATTAATAAATGTGCCAAAAGTGCATTGAGAGGACTTGATGTTCAAGAATAAGTACAAACTGGAAAATGTTTTAACCTGCATATGAAGTTGGACAAAAACTAAATATATGCAGTACTTGAGGGATTTGTGCTAGAATGAGTCAGATCCCCTCTTCTGCTCATTTCCATCTCCGTGTTTTTATTCTAGGACTCGACTAGAGTAGCTTTGCATGATTCACAGATCAAAATAATCCTCATTTATCTTATTGCGAGACTTAGGCCCACCGCCTCCGTTCATCCTGTGTCTGAAATAGGCAGTTTCAACTTCTCTCCCTTTAAGTTAACTTTCTTCAGAGCTGAATTGACCGTATTATTGTATCCACTCTTTATGACGCCTCAGAGCCAAGAGTAGGAAAACTTGTCTGAAGCCTGAGCTTTTGGCTCACAGGGATTACTAGTATATATGAGCAAACTAAATTACTTGTTTTTAGCAAAACTACATGTATAAAATATACACTTTATACGATATAGGTATAAAATTACCTGTATTATTTTTTTAACAGTGCCCACAGTTGTTCCTCCACCCACAGATGCTTTCATGCTCGGTGAGATGGTTGCTGATGGCAAATGCAGGGATGACATTCTGACTCCCCTATCCATTAAATTTATTTCTAATTACACTCAGTGAAAGCCTTTTGTGTCTCCAGCTGTTTTGGTGCTTTCACAAGTTATAATTATGACACGCCAGATACGGCTTGCAACAAATCATCATGCATATTTTAAAATATTGTTTATGCGTCACGACTCACTGAAGTTCAAACTTTGTGCTGGGAACTGAATCATTCACCGGTGGCCTAATTTTCACCAATTTCCAGTCAAATCTGCAATAAGTTTCTGGTATAATCTTCTTTGCCTTATTGTGTTTGCTCTTAAATTAATGTATTTATATATTTTTTTATTATACCAAGATGAAATTCTGGTCCTCTGTCTCACTCTGTGTGTCTTTCTCTCACGCCTGCAGGTGGTGACTGAAGAGAGTTACTTAAACGAGGTGCAGAACTCAGGTAGGCGAGAGGTGACGCGCTCATCCTCATTGTACATTTACTTTCTCCTCCCATCCACCCTCTCCTCCTACACCATCTCTCTCCTTTCTGCTATTTCTTCGTTCTCTCCAATTTAACCCACATTCTGACTCAGGCTCACAAAGCCCCTCTCCCACTTCCTCCTCTGTCTTTTTATCCTGTTGTTCCCACTCCGTCTTACCTCTCCTCTCATCCTGGCCTGCACCCCCTGCCTCTCATTTTCCTCTTTCTTTCTTTCCCTGCATCCCCGAGAAGAGTGAAGGGCATCATGAAGATGGGGGTAGGGCAAAGAACTCCTCCTCCTCTGGCTCATTTCCAGTGCAGTGAAATATCTGTGCTTTAACATGCGCTAGCGCACTGACAGACAAGTGCAAATGCAGTCAGAAACACACCATCCAATTGTGGCTTTTTAGCATTGCGGATCACCTGTATATTTCTTTATGGGACAAAAATTAGGATTAAGTGGTGCAAAAGCAAATTTCCCTGCTTTCCAGATTTATTAGAGTGTGTTTTGTGTAGGAAGGTGCCACACACCCACCCCCCATACAGTCAGCCTCCGACTGTGAACCGTGTCAAATACTCATTGTGGCTGGGAAATGGATTATGGGAGAAGTGAGACTGAGTGTTCCCATGGCGATGGGCAGAGTATGGTTGTCGTGGCAATGAGGAGGGTGTTGAGCTGAGTGAAATATTATAGTAGAGAAAAAAAAACGGGAATCTACAGATCATATTGAGGCGTGCAGAGTGTTTGTGAAATAAAAGGAGAAATGTTGCGAAGAGATACTGAAAATGTTGCGTTTGTTTAGTTACGTAATGCTTTTTTACTTTATTAAAATTTTATGAAGCTGGAGATAAAAGTTTGATTGCCGGCAGAGAGCAGCGCTCAAACACGTTTTTATCATTCAACACAACAAACGCACAAAATAAAAACATGAAAACGCAGCTTACGCGATTTAAATGGCAAGATTGTGTCGGTGCAGGAACAGTAAGGGGGTGATAGATGTTTGCTTCAACATGACATCAGGTCAAACACAGCAATTATTCTCCAGTGTATATGGAGTTTTGGGTTTTTTTAAAAATATTGTAGCGCTCATATTTGTTTGTATTTGTGGCTAAATACTTAAAAAGAAGGG
The DNA here is from genome assembly GCA_034780415.1 of Cichlasoma orientale. Taxonomy (NCBI): domain Eukaryota; kingdom Metazoa; phylum Chordata; class Actinopteri; order Cichliformes; family Cichlidae; genus Cichlasoma; species Cichlasoma orientale. The sequence continues at coordinate 281,630 of JAVDPK010000897.1, read as the reverse complement.
AAAGATGGCTCAAAGATGCAAGTTTGCATGTTTTTCATCAGCATTAACATAAAACAATTTAACCCTTGAGTGACCAACCTTTTATCTATACTATTTCTTTTATCTATGGATGATATTCTAAAATGTTCTGTAAATTTTGATTTCCATTTTCAGTTTCTGGTACTGGTCATATTTTAGTGAAACACGATAAGTTTGTCCTGGAAATGACTCTGTGGCGTCTCCTTGGCTTCTCAGTGTGTTTTAATTCTCATTAGTTTGTGTAATACAACCACCCATCGACAGCAAAACTCTTTCTGTACTTTACACAATGACCTCTGAACTGTGACGACTAACCAACACAGATTTGCATTACTGCCACACCGATGGGATGATTCCTATAAAAAACTATGAAAATGCGCAGAGAAATTCATAGCAAGTAACATTTTTAGGATTTAAAAAATGTCACACCACATAAAAATGTATGTCTGGGGTCATAAATGACTCAGTCACTTGAAAATTAAATCAAACATGTTTTAACTATATTTTAGTATATTTCAGCCTTTTTTGCTTGGTCACACTCTCACTTGGTGTTGGCTCGCTCTGCAGTGTTGTATCAGTTCCTGTTCTAACGCACAGTAGTGATTTGTGTGACCTAATCTGTGTAGCTCGATCAATTACAAATCTTATTTCAACGGCTTATTTCATAGTGCAATCTTCACATGCTTTAGCCAAAGCACACTCTCAGCTGAACCACCTGTAAATTATATTCATATTATTCACTTATTGTTTCTTTAGGGATTCCCTAGCTTAACATACTAGCTTAGCTTTTAGCCAAGTCACCGCTTCTTCACTAGTCCCTCCTGCAACAACATATTGATTTATTCTGCCTTACAAAAACCTGATTACAGCAGGATGAATAGTTTAAATGAATCGGCACCCCTAAGTCACACTGTCGTAATCCTCGAAGCATAGGTTGAGGAGGAGGAGTAGAAGCAATCTTCCACTCCAGCTTATTAATCAACCAAAGACCCAGACGGAGTTTTAATTCATTTGAGAGCCTGACTCTTATCCTTGTATGCACTAATTGGAAAACTCAAAAACTTTATTATTAATCTCTGGCTTTCTTTCACAGTATGCCTTTTGTCCTGTCTCCCTCCCCTCACTCCCTGCCCCTCCCTGAGCCTGGTTCTGCTGGAGGTTTCTTCCTGTTAAAAGGGAGTTTTTCCTTCCCACTGTTGCCAAGTGCTTGCTCATAGGGGGTTGTCTGATTGTTGGGTTTTCTCTGTATTATTGTAGGGTCGTTACCTTACAATATAAAGCACCTTGAGGTGACATTTGTTGTGATTTGGCACTATATAAATAAAATTGAATTGATTTATTTTTCAATCAGACAAATGCAAGTGTGTCAAAATTTCACAAGCTCACACCAAATTCAATAATTAATGTTTTTCTCTGACCTGTAGAGCTATTTATCCATCAAGATTGTTCTGGTTTGAGTTGCTCTCTTTTGGAGATACCAGCTGTAGAGATGTCTGTCATCTGCTGAATATAAAGGAACTAAGTGGCATACACCTAGCAGTGCCGAAACACCCAAAAATACATCACACACACACACAAAAAAAAAAAAAAAAAAAAAAAAAAAAAAATACACTGCACAGCATCAACATTTTTTTTCTACAAACATACTACTCTTGCCAACCCCATCACTTTGCAGAAGAACAGCGTGCATCTTCTCGTGACTTGCACGCATCCTTTTATTCCTTTCACTACTTTACTGACTCCCCTCATACTTTTATGTTGGTTTTATAAGTACACCTGGTGAATTCGTATTTTGACTTGAAATCACATGTAGTGCTCTTATAACCAGCTCCACTCTGTTCTCCGTTAAACTGAAGCAGATTTGCATTCAGTCATCCTTCATTTTATTATTTACCCATTTTTTCCCGTCACTGACATGCTAAAATACCTTCTGTGCACAAAGAGCTGATGCAGCTAAAAACCTAGAGCCTTTCACATGTCGCCATATGCAGAAGCTCAAAAAAAAAAACAAGTTTAATTTTTTTTGTAGTGTAATAAATTAGTTTTTATTGTTTGCGGCCTAGTTATAAGATGATGCCATGGTGCTGCTTGGCAACGTCTGTGAAGTTTAATAGAGAAAATAATTTAATTATTATCATTATTATATAAAAACTGTGATAATAAATAAGTGATTAGTCATTAGACACACATCAGTACTTTCTGAAAGTATCCCCTCATTTCTTGTGCTTCCAAGGAGACAGACTTTCTTATATTTTTTTAAAGTGGTTTTGAGCAATAGTTTTCCAGGACTTCTGGAGGGCTTTCAGAGATCCTCTTTGGACATTGGCTACTTTTTCACCTATTTTCAGTCCAGTTCTTGCACCTCACCATTTTCAGAGGAATGTTTTATTGTTTATTAAGCCACTTAACACTGACCTATGAATCATTCAAGCATAAAAAAAGGCACCTAACTCAAATGTCTACTCAAGTGTCTACACATATCTTTAGGCACTGCGTTACTGGCAGTTACTAGAACGCATAATTTGTTCCAATTTCTCCAGCAGAATTTTTAAAAAACAGTTTGACAGGAATCAAATAGTACTTGCACCAACAAGGTGATTCCCAAAGTGCTGTTAGTTGAAAACTTTTCATATCTTGGTATGATGTGCAGTGTGTCCTTAATAAAGGAACCTGCACAAGTCGAGGAGAGAAGAAGTGGCAGGACTAAAAAGCTATCTGTGGCAGATGAACATCATCTGAAAGTCGAGTCTTTAAGAAATATTACACAAGAACTGGACTGAAAATGATTGTTGTCAATATGGAGAGGAGGTCAGGAGAGAGGTGAATGTCTATAGCCATCTGTAAGACATGGTGGAGGCTCTGTCATCATTTGGGCTTCAGAAAAGTACGGTCAGATTTTGGTGCACCATGCAATACCGAAAAGCATTTGATTGGCAGTGGCTTCATTTTTCAGGATTACAACGATCTCAAACACGTCATCAATGCAGTAAAAGCATACCTGGATAGAAGAACACACACTGGAACACTATCAACATTAGCTCAACATTACTGAAGCAGTGTGGGATCATCTTCACAGAGGAAGGAACAAAAAGAGGAGCCAAGAATGTCCTTCAAGAAGCCTGGAGAACTATTCCTGAAGACTGCTGAATGTTTAAAGACAGTGTGAAGAAGAGTTGAAATACTTTGAAATTGTTGAACTATTTTTCATAATAAGATTTCTAAGCAATCAATAACATAAACAACAGAGACAGAAAAAAATGTAGTGGATAGGCTATTGGCAAAAACAAAAGAAGCTCACCAATTCTCTCAAAGATTAATAACTTTTTAAAGGCAATATTATTACGTGAAACAGTCTTCATGCTAGAAAAATATCTTTAAAGGCACATTCATTCAAAATAATATGTTTGACTCTCTGAAGCCTCCGTTGACTCTCTTCCACCAACAGGAACAATTATCATCGGATCCAAATTAGAACCAAATTCATTGTCGCAGGGATTGAAGTACGGATAGAGCTCCTCGGTAAAGAAACACTCAGTGAAAGAGTAAATAAGTGTTACAGTCTTTATGTCCAAGAATGATATTTGACCTCTGTCATAATCCACAAACACCCCGACCCGCTCCACTTTCTCAAAGTGGACCGGCTCGTCCGGAGAGTTGAAGGTTTCAAACCTGTTTTCCAGGAACCAGATGGCCCACAGCCCACTGTGTGAATGCCGACCAAGTGACCCTCTCCTCTGGACTGACTCCGCGGCTACGCCCAGGCACCACTCAGTCTTTCGACCCACATAAACCTCAAAGTAAAACTTGCGGGATGAGAAGCCAGTGTTTCCCAGAACTGCAAGATGCTCGGTGAACATTTTTGGGTTTGGCATTTGGTTCGCCCACCTACCTGAGCGCATGCTGTATCTCACCTCTTTCCCGTCGTCAGATAACACGAGCAGAGGGTGGGCCGTGTCCGGATCGAGCAAGACGTTCACTTCGTACTGCTGCATGTATCTGAGCGTGGCTTCATTTGACACGTACGAGTCGTTGCGCAGTTTTTCTATTTCTGTGTTCATCTTAATCAGCAGTGCTCGCAGCTGCGACGCAGAGTTTCTCAAAGATTCGCCCACGCGTTGCATCTCCAGGTGTGGGTTAGAGCTGAATGCGGACAGGTCCGCTGTGTGAGGCAGGACAGAGGAGTTTGGGTATTGCCGGAGAAAATTAAGCTGATCCTTGGTCTGTTTTAGCTCCTTCAGCTTCACAGTCGTCCTCTGCAGCTCTGCGATATCCTGCTCTATATCGCAGACGAACACACCTGCTTGTTCTTCTGCTGTTTTTTGCTTCTCCTCGATTACCGTGACGACCTCCGCCTGACTCTTCTGAATCTCAGACACCAGCTCTGTTAAGTCCTGGACGCTGTGGGCAATCACCTCTTCGGTTTCTGTCTTGCTTCGCTTCACCGATTCCTTCACTTTTACGACCTGCTGGAGCCTTTCCTGGATCATCTGCTGCACTTTAGCCTCAGTGAACGCTAGCAGATGCTTCATCTCGTCATACGCCTGCTGCACGGGAACAACGTCGTGCTCCTTGTGGCGTGAGCCGGAGCAGACGTCACACAGCACAACGCTGTCTTCTCTACAGAACAACACCAGCAGCTTGTTATGCTCCTTACAGATCTGCCCCTCCAGGCTCTCCACAGGTTCAACCAGTGTGTGTCTCTTCAGTCCAGGGGCTCGGTGATGAGGCGCCAGATGAACATCGCAGTATGAAGTCTGACACTCCAGACATGATTTAATAGCTTCTTTTGGTGTGTCGGTACAGATGCCGCATAGCACCACGGCTCCAGCGTTGGCCTGCTGCGGTTGCGCGCTCCACGTGTGAACGTCTTGAATTTGAAGTGACAAGAAGTTTGACGCAAGCTCTGAAATGAAAGTGTTGACCTTGAGATCAGGTCTCCTTTGAAAATATTCCTTGCACATGGGACACTGGCAGGCTGGAGCATCGTCCCAGTATGATGTGATACAGGACATGCAGAAGTTGTGTCCACATGGAGTGGAAACTGGGCGAGTGAAGACATCCAGGCAGATGGGACACAGAAGCTGCTCCTGACAGAGGAGACTGCTGCCGGATGCCATTTCTAAGAACACAGACAAAGACTATTAAATGTAGGTCAACATTCACATTAGCTGCTTTATCTGAAGTAAGTTCTGGAGCTTTCAAAAGCAGCCGTCGCTGCATTTTTGATCGGAAATTACAATTTTTCCCCAAGAGTTTTCCTACAGTTGCCCAAAGCTTATCTTTGCATTTGGAGCTTCATTTATTTAACACTGGCGTTCACCATTGGAGGGTTTAAACTTGTCGGGTTTGGCTCTGTTGGTTTCAGGCTGCTGAAGAGGACGCAAACTGTGTGATCTCCTTAATAATCTCAGTATTGCCTGAGGACAAATTATTCATGCTTCAGTCAACATCCTCCTGATAACATTCAACTCAGTTGCTGGACCCAGGTGTTTTACTAACACATCTGAGCTCACATGGAAACACCACCTGCCTGAGCTGCAGATTAACTGTGGACATAATTTACAAAGAAACTGATTAGATGAGCTAATTTTGCACCGATGTCCTGAACAGCTTTGCCCGAGTCTCACTGAAAGGAGTTAGTAGATATTAAAAAGCTGTAATTGTGGTTGCACTTGCATTAGGATGAACCACTGGTTTGGGCACTTTGAGTTTGGCATTTTTGACCATCAGCATCTTGGTTATTTAGCGATTAGTTAATGCTTGCACTCGTGTGGTTGGATGGTTACCTAGGTGTTAACCTAAGTTATTGTGATATTACATAGGATGCTGATTTTGGCAGCCAAAACAAACAAAAAAAAAAGCAGGCTTGAAACAAAATGTACCTACGTAGGAAAATGAACAGCTGACTCTGTATAAGTCAGTGCTGAACAGCACAAACCCATCTGTCAATCAAAGCGGCAATGCTCCTTATAATGAGGGTGCAGTTTGCCCCGTGGGGGGATTTCCTCCACGCTCTTCATGCGTCTGCCTCGGCTAAATGTTTCAAAATTTCCAGCGGGGTTAAAAAGTAAATAAAACTGACTTTCACTTTCAGTGCTGTGACAGGAGAGATGACACTAGTAGGAGGGTTGATTTCCAACTTTTATTTACCCACAGCACAGCTGTTTCAGAGTCCAAACTACTGCTAACTAAATAGAGAATTAAAAAGGATTCAGAGTGCCAGATTTGACAGGAAATGTTCCCACTGAGCGTTAAATACTTGCCTGGTCGTTGACATCAGAATGTCCTACACAGGTGAGGTCTGCAGTTTCTAATTTCAAGCTGCTGAACTGCAGCTCTGCACCGCGGCTGCTGTTTCACATTCTGCAGTTAGAAACGCTCGCTATCAGGAGATCTCTGAAGAAATGCTATCTGCACGCCCTGTTGGCTTTGCAGCTGCTGTGATAGGCTGATAGAAGGGAGCAGCTACATTTATAAGATCACCCCGAATCTGACCGCCATTTACTGCATCACAGTCAGAACTTGCGGTCCATTACAGAGCTGAGCCACATATTTATCAACTCTGAAACTCCAAAACTCTGCTGCTGATCCCGGTAAATGAACAGGTCGTCCTCCCTTTCAGTCCGGAGATTTGGAGATATGGGTAAAAGAGGGGCGACGCGCTGCAGATGGCGCTCTGCCGAATAGCAGAAAGTGAAAGGGAGATTTAATCCTGGCGTGCTAAACTCTTTGTATTAATATGTCTGATTGGCTGAGCAGCGTCTGAGAACGAGAATATTGTGCGTTTTAATTTCTTTTTAAAAAATCAAATAAACGACAGTATTTTTGTAAACACTTTTCATGTGTTTGTGTTCTGAAATTCTTTGGTTAAAGTTCTGTAAATTTTGGCCTTTTAACATGAGGATCGATTGACTCACTTTTGCTTCAAGTGGCCACGAGTGGAACTGCAGCTTTCGGCACCTCCCCAATGGATGAATTTTCTCCCAACCCTGGAAGCTGCCAGGGTTCCTTTAACACTGTGATACAATGAATGACAGCAACCACTTTGACCACATGTATATTACACATTTGACCAACTGTGTGTAGTACACAAGGATCATCACACTCTGTCACTAACCTTAAAATAGACCAGCAATTCCCTTGAACCTTGTTAAATATGAACAAAAAAAAGCAAAGAGAAGGATTTTCATATAAAAATAGTCAGGCGTGGCCTTTTTCTCGACATGTAAAAGGCGTGTTGGCTTTGTTGTCCTGCGTCCTTGAGGACTTCTCATGCTCACTGCTTTAAAAGCTGGAGTTTAAAGTTCACTGCTGACCTTGGAAACAGAAGCTGAAATAAATAAGCAAACATCGAAATGTCAACACCTACATTTACATAGCAAATACTTTTGCTCAGGAATATTTGCATCAGCTCACTAAAGAGATGGTGTGGTCATATTTTTGAGACTAAAGGGCTGTAGCAGCATTTCTGAGCTTAAAGGCTTCAGCAGCAGAGAGTTGGGTGAACGTACAGATCAAAAGCAGCACGAATGGCAGGAATTACGTGTTAAAGGTCAGTAATGAGTACTTACTTGTTGGTGTGAGAGGCACAAAAAATGAGAAGCGTTCAGTTCTGTTTCTGAAGAATGCTTGCTTTTGGTTTCCTTAGGATCGAGTTTCCTTAAAGGGACAGACACACGTTTTCTTTCTGCCCTTCGTTCAGGTTTGAAGTCCATCGTGAGGGTGCTTTAAGTATTTATATGATTAAGGATACTTTGTTTCCCTTCAAAATTACTTGACCTCTTATCTTGCTCCAGTTTGTGTGTGTTTCTGTGTCCGTCTGTCCTGCGTTTGTGTGTTTCAGTGTTGGTCACTGTGCAGTAAAATCTGTGGGTGTGTGTGTGTCGGTGTGTGAGGTAGGCATTGCAGTTGCATAGCGTAGATAATGTTGCAGGAAGGCCAAACAGTGTGTGTTGAGGAGATAAGAGTCGGTGGTTACTGATACACCGCCGCCATTAATCATAGTTTAGTAGCCGCTTGGCCTCAGAAACCCCCGAAGCTGCGGTTGTGGAAAAAGTACTGAAATTTTGCAGAGGAAGATGCAACAGTTCAAGAGGAAAATCCTCCAGTATCAGCAAAAAAACAATTAATTGAGCTCTTTCTGTGGTTTAGGGGATTTCATACTTTCAAATCTGCTGGCATGAAACAAGAAAAGAGAGAAGGCGGCCGGGGAGCAAGAACAAAATACACTCGCTAGTCACTTTACTGGGTACAACTGCTTTTTAACACAAATACCTGATGAGCAACTCAGTGCATTTAGGCATGCAGACATAAGTACATGAGACAATATTGAAAAGTCAACATATTTGACAGTAAATTGTCATGTTGACAGCCACAGACATCGAGAGGTTAAAGGACAATAATAAAGTGTTATCAACAGTGATGTAACAGTAATCTGACTACTTTTTATCAGTAACGAGTGATCTAATGCGTTACTATTTGCAGTCCAGTAATCAGATTAAATTTACTTATCCAAGTCACTGTGCGTTACTTTTTTGTCCTCAGCACAAAGTTATATTGTTGCTTTCTTCTTGCGTCTCGGGGAGCGACGTCTGGCCGATGCGACAGTTCAGTCCCGTTTTGAGCACGA
>JAVDPK010000897.1:247662-265956 GCA_034780415.1 Cichlasoma orientale | reverse complement strand
TATGTGATCAAAGTCAAATATGACCCCTTATGTCCAAACAATATTATCGTTAATCGCAATAATTTCTGAGACAATTACTCGATTAGCAAAATTTGTTATCGTGACAGGCCTAAGCATGTGTAGCTCCGTAGATGGTGGCGTGATGTGTGACGGCCACATGAAAATATTGCTAGAGTTATTGGAATGGAGATTTCTACAGAAATTCACTGTCCTCGGATGAAGAGACTCAAAGATTTTTGTGGCTTGCTGAGTTTTCGTTGTAGTTCAAATTTGATCATTAAATCATTTCATTTTTTGTATAAAAGCCGACAGGATTTTCTCTGATCCTTTTATTTAAGTGTAGCCGCTGTAAATATCCATTTTTCTCTCTGTCAGTTAAACTAATAAATGAACAGAGGCTTTGAGGTAATTGGTTTTTAACTTTTCATTCATTCCTATTTATTCTAAGACTTTGCCCATTTAGGTTTTGTTTTTGTTGTCTGATCCAGGATGGGAGGCAGTATATCTGTCTTATTTTATCCAGTGGGTCAGACGGACTCTTTGGGAGGGCTTGTTTTGGCCCACAGACTGATGCAGTGCCACCACATTTTCTTTAATATTCATTTATTTTTATGCATCATAGCATTGATTTGATAACTTTTTCGTCGTTTATACTGAGGATCAGTTGTAGATGCTCAACTTTTTATCCAGCATGCGGAGGCCAAAATTACACTTCTCTGTTCAGTTTAACTTTTATCTTTCCAACAGCCTCAGCTGTAGTTTGTGCTTCGATCTGCTGAAATCCTGGTAAACATATAACTGCTGAACATTAGCATGTTAGCATTGGCATTGTGAGCACGCTGACTTTAGCATTTAGCTCAAACGGTCTCTTAGAGCTGCGTGCGCTAAGCTTTATTGTTTAAATGCTGCATATGTCAGTAAAGCAGAGATACTGCTGCTGCTGCTCTTCAGCTTCATGACAGAATATTCCTGTTAGCAGAAAACACACAATTTTAAATAAGTGTGTGTGTGTGTGTGTTGTAGGGGTGTGGCAAAGGCCTGGTCCTGGGCTCACTTTGGTCAGGGTTCAGGTCCAATCCTGCTGGATGCAGTGAAATGCACAGGAAACGAGCTGTTCCTGGATCAGTGCCCTCATGGTGACTGGGAGCAGCACAACTGTGACCACATGGAGGACGCTGGGGTCTCCTGCAGCCCTTATACAGGTACACCATACACCCACACCCACACACACCCACACACAGCCAAAGTACGTACACACTGATGAGCTTAAAGCTGCTATTTATAGCCCCCCAGGCTCCAAACATCAATAAATCATTACTGCATAGAGCAGCAACATCCTGTTTGCGACAAGCAGAAACAGGATTTATGTGAGCTGATCAGTAACATTCATGTGACCAAACTCAGATCATAATTAATACAAAAATGTAAAATTAATTTCAGACGTTGCATCTACAAAACAGAATCCTGCCTTAGAGAAAAAACGATTTTATTTTCGCTTATAACCATAAAAATGACACCGTTTCAGACGGCGTGGTGCGTCTCGTGGGAGGAGACAGTCCCTGGGAGGGTCGAGTCGAAGTGTTTCATAACGGTGACTGGGGGACGGTATGTGACGACCATTGGACCCAGCAGCATGCAGAGGTGGTCTGCAGGCAGTTGGGCTACAGGTACAAGCACAACACAGACGTTCACACATTTTTAGTCCTTTTGTATGACTGAGACACACTGATTGTTAGTATAGTTGTAAGTTCCTCACAGTGCACAACCAAAAAGACCGCTGTCCTCATTTCTAACAGTGTGATCACACTTAATAAGTAGGCGATAAACTCTTCTCCATCTATAGGGGTCACGCTGAGGTCGTATCCGATGGGACATTCGGCGAGGGCGCTGGCCTGATCCTCCTGGACGAGGTCCAGTGCGAGGGATCTGAAACCTCGCTGCTGGACTGTCAGCACGGGATCTGGGGGCGGACCGACTGCTCCCACAGCGAGGACGTCGGTGTCCGCTGCAGAGGAAGATCCGAGGAAGAGACTAATGAGGTGCCGGTCATCGCACCTTCCACAGGTGAGAGATGGCGGTGATGTCATGCAATAGTTTAAGGCTGAATCATCCTTTTAGTTTTTTTTTGGGGGGGGGGGGGGCGTTTTTACCACTGAAATGTTTATAACTTTTATTTACTTGGGATAATTTCTCCTACGTCCCCTCAGGATCCGCTCTTTACACACTTCCCATTCATTCTCTGTGTAACGAGCCATGCAGTGCGTTCTGTTTGCTTCACAGGGTGTCGCGTGGCCTGCTTCTCATTTCCAAAAGCTGAAGGCAACTTTATGCAAACCAGTGATATAAAGTTTCCTGGACTTTGTGACAACAAGCCTCTGGAAACTCCCACTGAGCCAGTCATTGCAGCTGCTGCAGGTCTCACAGTCGCCTCCCGTGTTTTCAAGAACACATTTCACTGGATTAATTTTGTAATTTAGCAGAAAGTCTGAAAATGAGCCACTGTGATGTTTCTGGTTTGAAATCCGGCCTTTGTCCTGTCAGGTAATAATAATTAAGTGTTAAACCTACATTCCTTGTAATGGCCAGCAGGGGGCGACGCTTCTTGTTTCTTTGTTTTTGTCAGACTGTGCTGTTTGTTGGCTTCTGATTGACCAACATTTCTATATGTTTATGGTTATACTGCCACCATCAACAGCCTGTTCAAAACTGGAAACTATCCGAGCCTGTCGCTGGGTGCCTTGCTGAAGGACATCTCAGCAGCAGCGCTCCCCACTCAGATTTATTTCCCCAAACTGGCAAACCTCCAGAGCTCCTCCTCGTCCTTCAGGCCACTCATGCCCCAGTTTGTATGGATAAAAATAAACACCAGGTTTTAAAAGTAATAGCTTGAATTAAGGCTACAAAGAACCATTTTGTGTCTCAGAATATAATGACAATTTAGGCCTTCTCATCCAACATCCGCGTCTGACCTCACAAATGCACTTCTGGAAGAATGGTCAAAGAATTTCCCATAAACGCTCCTAAACTTTGTGGAAAGCCTTCCCAGAAAAGTTGAAGCTGTTATAGCTGCAAAGTGGGCCGACATCATATTAAAACCTATGGATTAAGAATGGGATGTCACTCAAGTTCATGTGTGTGTGAAAGCAGATGAGCGAATACTTTTGGTAATATATAAAGTGGAAGAAAGAAACCAGCAGAAAGAATCATTAGACTGCACTGCAGAGGTTTTGGTGGCGCTGCAATTTATTTTGCCACAAAAGGGCAACTTGTCTCTGCAGCGTGCTGCTCTTGTGCTGCCTACCTTCCTTGTTTACGCTCGTGTTTTTCTGTCCAAATGGTTTACATGTCACATGTTGACAGCTGTGAAAATAAAGCGCTGTTACCGGCTCTGCTCTCCAGAGGTCCTGTCGACACACACGGTCCATTAGAATGAGAAGAGCGGCCGGATAAAGAGACACCGGATGACATTTAACACTGCCAGTGGACGTACAGCTAGCTCCGTCTCTGTAGATGCACAGACATGAATATGAATGAATGTTTTTTTTTTCCCTGGTTAGGTCCCCTGGTGCGTCTCGTGGGTGGCAGCAGCAGGAAGGAAGGTCGAGTCGAAGTGTATCTCCATGGTGACTGGGGAAGTATTTGCGACTCTGGCTGGAACGATCTGAACGCGGCCGTGGTGTGCAGACAGCTCGGACACAGGTTAATGCGTGTGTGGGCGAAAGAAAGACGACAGCGTTTTAGTAAAAACAAAAACAGAACACAGAGTCACATCTTCTCCCGTGTGTCTGTTCCTCAGTGGTCGGGCGGTTGCAGCTGGAGGGTTCGGTCAGGGGAAAGGACCCATCCACCTGGACCAGGTCAGGTGCACAGGGAAGGAGGAGTTCCTAGGCGAGTGTCCATCTCTGGGCCAGAGCATCCAGGGCTGCAGACGCAGGGAGGATGCAGGGGTGCGGTGCGACGTCACCCCACGAGAATCGGCGGTACAGACTAAGCCTGAAGAGCTGAGCTGTGGGCTGAGGAAGCTGGCGGAGGAAGACGGCAAGAGGAGGAATCAGGGAGAGGAAAACATACTCAGGTATGCAATAAAATACCAGCAATGAAAATTTGAACCTGTTTCACTTTATTTCTCAGACCAATTTCTCTAACTAGAGGCATATTTTAAAATGTTCTCAAATGTGGCTTAACTGGACTGATAGGGGTCACCTCCCACCCTCTGTGGATTATTTATGCAACCTGTGGCCTCCATATTCACACAGCATGGCGGCTCCATTATAGGCCTAAAAACTCCAAAACCACGACTTCTACATCCAAATAATACTATTAAACACAGGTTTTCCGAGACACTTCATGTATAATACTGTGCACACAATTTAGCTTGAATATTAACATGATTTTGTTTAGATTGAGATCTGTTCATTTTCCTTCTCAGGACCACGTGGCCATGGCAGGTGTCCGTGTGGCTTCGATCTCAGGGGGAAGACAGCAGTCCGCTCTGCAGTGGCACTCTGATCGGCCCCTGCTGGGCCCTGACGTCTGCTTACTGTGTCACCAGGTAAATCCACAGCAGATCTATAGATCAGCTCCTACGCTGTAGTGGAACCGCTGTAAATACACGAGTGTAAATCCCTGTTAAGCTGCTTCCGTCTCTCTCCTGCAGGTTTGGCGGCGATCCATCGCGGTACGTGGTGAGAGTTGGGGCATCGGAGCGGCGTCTCACTCCGGAGCAGGTGGTGGTTCACAGGAAGTTTAAGGGTCAGAGCGGAGGGCACGATCTGGCTCTGCTTAAGCTACCCAGCGCAAAAGGTCACTGTCTGACCTTTGACCCCAACACCAATGCAGCATGTCTTCCCGCCGCTGACACAGACTCAGGGGGAAGTGCTCCATCTTCTTGTGTGATCACGGTTACAGCTGGCTGGACAGGTCCAGGTACACACTTTAGATGAAACATCTGGGGGGATAAGATCTTACAAAAACTATATTTAGACTTAAATATTGAACCTGGGCAGGTTTAAGTGGCTTATCGTTACAGATTATGACAACAAATCATTTCCAAAAGTTTCAGAATAACCTGGAATTTTGAAGTTTTGAAGTTTTATAGGGGATGCTGGGCTACAAATTAGAAATACTTCCATTGCCAGTATCTGTGCAGTCATGTCTGTAGTGAAAAAAAATGCCATCGGAGGTCCAAAGATGATCTTCAAATTGCTTTTTTGGACCAACATTCAACAAACAGATGTAAAACAGCAAAAAGCAGTATTTTTTGGGGCTTTTTGCCTCAACGAAAATTAAGAGAGGAAATAAATGAGAGTGAGGAGCAGGTGGGCCAGTGTCAGGACCAGTACCCCAACAACATGTGGCTGGATTGATGTGGAATTTCACACAGATTTCCATTTTCCCATGCAAATGCATCCCAATGACTTGGATGGATTTCCTGACCTTTCCTCTGGCGCCACCGTGTGGTTGATACATGTAGTCTTTGGTGAAAATAGCCAACAATGGTACATGGATTAACAGGAAACTGCATTTCATGTTATTTCCTGTGATTTCATTTTGTTGTAACAGTGAAAGTGCTGACTGACCAGTATAACAATGATCCATGATGCTCCCTAAAGGCTCATTTTCATCTGATGTCTTTAGCCCGTTAGAACAGCTGCCTAAAAATAAAAAAAAAGAAGCGTCTTAAATATCACATGCAGCAGAGGTAATTAATTAGCAAAATTCACATCAATCAACAGGCCATGTAAGACAAAAGGCAATGAAAAAACACACAACATGCAAACACATCTAAGCCCTCCCACAAGATGAATTTTAATAACTCTGGAGATTCCTTCGCATTTCATCGCCTGTGTTCAAATACTTGTAAAACAATGGCATTCCCATCAGCTGCATCTGCACTATCGGGTGCTAATTAGCAAATGTTAGGGGCTTACATTAGAATACTAACGAGCTAAACTAAGCTTGTGAACGTGGTAAACATTTAAATTTTTTTGTCACCTAATTTCGGCTCTGCTGCGATCTTTCTAAAAACGCTCTAATTTGCATCCTTTTTTCCAGATCAGAAATATAAATATTGGATAAAGCCAGATTTAAAAGGATTGTTTCATTTTGTTGAGAAAACTAGGAGAGAAGGCAATCTTTCATTTTCACGTCAATATGCAGCCAGGGAAAAAAATTAACAATTTAGGGATGAAATCTTTTATGAATCAGGCGCTGAAAAATGTCACAGCGAGTTCACTGTACTCAAATGACCTTCACAGCCATCAGATTTCAATCCAGCACAGCACCTTTGGGATGTGGTGGAGATTCTCAGCAACTGTGTGATGCCATCATGTCAATATGGACCAATGTTTCCAGCACCTCGCTGAATCTGTGCCACGGAGAATTACAGCCGTCCTGAAGGCATATGTCGTCATAATGAACAAACTCTCCTATAAAACTGTAAAATGTGGCATAGTGTCGGCGCTACTGAAGTAAAGATCTGTGGCTCAGAGTTTGAGAGAGAAGTCACTTTGAGAAAATGTCCTAAAGCTATGTATGAAATCACTTTGAAACAGTGTGCAGTAAAATGCACAGGTGTAACGCTGCCACAGCCACGTTTCTTCTGAGGTGAGAAAAGGAAACAATTTAGCGTAATCCTGCTGAAATCCAATCACTAGTGAAACAAAAAGCCTAAAACATTCCCGTTTTCTTCTTCGTTCACATGGACACCATGTTTCATCTTATAATATCTGTTTCAAATTAAAAGCTCTCTGGCATTTCAGTTGATAGAAACCTTTCATTTCTTGGCTAGGCTTTTATTTTGAAAACCCTGCAGAAACATATGCAAACAAAAAAAAAACATACATGAGATATAAAGATATGACTGTTATTATTAGACAGGTGGATATTAATACAACTGTTATTATAACCCACCAGCGAGTAAGTGAGGGAGAGAAGAAGAAGAAGGAGGCAGTGAATCTATATCAGCGTGGTTGGATGGGAGGAAGATGGAGAGGTGGATGAAGATGGTCAGACATCAGAGATGAACATGAGGCCAGCTGTGCAAACAGAATACTTTATGTTCTATTTTTAAAATTAGTTTAACATCGTGTGCTCAGTTGTGGTTGACTAACGGATGTAATCTTGCCACTGTGGTCAACTCAGCCGTGCATGTGAGCGCACTCTGTTACTTAAACATGTAGCACCACCCCTCTGCCTAAATGAATACTCTGCACCACGGCCCAAAATCTGTTTAAAAAAACATGTTTATACCTGCAGTGTTGCCTTAATCAGCTGATTGCGTCTGTATTTGTAATCCCGCTGTCCTTCCTTTCTTCTTCTAGACTCTGTTCTCGCTTCCTGGGTCCCTCTGATGTCATCATGGCAATGTAAGAAGCGCTATGGCAACAGTTTCTCCAGTCACGGCACCCTGTGTGCTGGCAGTCCTCCAGACACCAGCCTCCTCCATGACGACAGTTGCCAGGGCAACTCTGGAGGCGGGTTAGTGTGTCAGACAGAGACAGGTCGATGGGTCCTCGCCGGTGTTGTTGCCGGGGGTTACGGCTGTGCCGACCCCTCCTCACCTGCGCTCTACACGCGAGTCAGCCGCTTCAGGAGCTGGATCGACGAGGTCGTCAACGCACGAGCAAGCCCGGAGGCGCCGCACGCAGAAACGCAAGAAGATCTGACGCACAACGACATAACGCACACGCACAGCGAGGGCAAAGATGCACACTTCCACACGCACGGCAAGCACACACACGATCAGCAGCCGTCAAATGAAATCGGCAAGATTAAACACACGCACTCTCATCATTCGCACGCCAATCAGCAAGCTCACACCCAAACCAAACACGCGCGCCGGGTGGAGGACGCAAACACAGAAATTCTGGTCTGATTGAGGCCGTGCCATTGGCTTACCACCTGTGCCATGTGACCGCCTGAGGAGGGTTAAAGGACAAAGAAAAGGAAAGAAAGATGCTCCCAAACTTCAGTCAGTACAAACGGCCGTCTGTAAAATCTGAACTCAGTGTTGTGAATCCCGGGTGCGTGCTGTGGGCAGGCTTTCCTGAGCTGTGCGGGTCATTTGTGATGTTTTACGTGTGAGTTTCAGCCCGTTTAGAGGGAAACAGGCGGGCAGATTTATCAGCGCGCTGATCAGGGCCTTTTACTGAAAATCCAGAAATCAGCATTGCATGTATTTTGAGGAATCTAGCGCTCGCATAAAATATTCTGGGGGGAAATTTTAAAGATGGTCACACAAGAATCTATGCTAATTTCACCTGTTTATGTTTCGCCTGTGTGAGCTTAAGAAAAAGAACAAAACATCAAGTGCAAAGGCGGACTGGCTGTCGTCAGCGTCCCTCTGAGATGATTAATGTAGATAAACTCCAAACTCCTGCAGCAGGCGAAGCTCATCCCACGTTAGGCTTTTATAAAAATCCACACGTGGTTTTCTTTTTCAAACAGGGCTTCTCTCTTCAGGCTGTTGTCTTATACCTTTACTGTTGAAAGTGCAGTTGTTCATTTGGACCCATGACTAAGCTACTTAACTCAGGACCATACCACTGATTTAGCAGGTTTTAGTGTATTTATTGCAAATGATCTGCCGCCAGTACTGGAGTGTAACCCAGTTTTTCCAGCCACCAGACATTTATCAGTTCATGTGTTTGACTGAAGGGCGTAAACATGAAATAGGCGCTACTGAGCTTGTTGTCCTTCCCCAGGTCACCTTACGTTTCACACATTCTCCGTTAGCTTGTCTCTTATTTGCATAGATTGGCCTTATTTGTCATTTTAAAGCACTTCTTAATGCCTTACCGAGTCGGTCTCCCTACGCTCTCCTTTATCTACTTCTCTTTCACCTCATCTCCACAATCATTCACGGCATGTAGATGCCCCTCCCCGATCCTAGTTCTGCTGGAGGTCTCTTCCTGGTAAAATGGAGTTCTTCCTTCCCACCGTTGCCATCGTGGTAGAAAAGTATTGCATTAACTGTTCAGGAATTACAGCTATTTTAATACATAGTACCCCTACTGAGAAACAGTCTCGTGACCAGATGAGGCCCGTTCTGTCATTATTATGAAACCAGGATTAACGTGGACCAGAACGATGGGAAGAGAAACGTGTGGAGAAGGGAAGAAACAAATCTCAAGGGAGGCAACACAGCATTAAGTATTAAAAACAATCCTTATATTTAGAAGGATGTCGGTTTGTCCAATTAATGTTTGGAAATGACTTAATTCCCAAACAGCTAATTGAATTAAAGCATTAAAGGAGTTATTAGGTGATTTATCTTGATTCATAAAGAGGCAGTAAGCCACAAATATCACAAACTTACAGTAACTGAATACAAGCAATCGGGAAATCAGAGAAATCATCAGATTGTGTTACATTATATGACAGACCTGTATGCATTTTTCTATCATGCCTGAGCCTTTAATAACAGAATGCATATTGTGAAATTGGTTAAAGTAGGATTTTATAATAATGCTAGTGATTTTCTTCTGGCTCTGGCTAAAGCCTGGTTAAAAAAGGAAAAACCCTGCCAGCTTGATTATTATTATTTCATAGATCATTCATAAAATATTGCAGCCTTCTCAAAAGCGTTTCAAGTGTCCCAGGAAGCAACTGATGTCTGTGCAATATGAAATAGAAATCCTTCAGAGTAAAGGTACCTGTAGATATTTTGTCAAAGTAGCTGAAGGGTAATGAAGTGCAGTCACTGATTTATTTCTGGTGTCTGACCAGAAAAACAAACAGCAGCTGAATGGCAACAACTTTGTTTGGAAACAAGCTGCATTCAGTGTGCCGCATTTTGTAGTTAAAGAGCTAAAATGTGCAAAAACATTGGTGTGGTCCTTTAAACGTGTACAGGACTCTCCTTTTAAAGCCATTGGAAGCTGACTGTTGGGTCATAAACATGTTTTTGTACTGGCTCTAGATAGATAGATAGACAGGTGCTCAGATAGACCGATAGCTAGCTACTCTTTCTGCATTTAGGTAGTACGTGTACCGCATTCATGCTTGACTGAATTAGATAGCCGAGCTGGTGAAGTTAAATGTTGTCTGTTCTGTTGTTCTCTGAGCAGATGTGTGATCTGACCAGAAGATGGCGACATTGCTCTATTTTCACGGGGTCGTCAGCGGCCCCGATGGTTCTTTTTATACTGTTTATGCTGTAAGCGTATGGACTTAATGTGCTTAATGTACTGTGAACCACTGTGTCGTGAAGCATCTTGTAACCTGCAACTCCAACGTTTCTCCAAGCCTGTTGTTATAATCCTGTACATAAACTCGAGCCCTGCTCCCCGACACTTGATGTTTGACCATGCAGATCCTGTAGGTTCATGTAAATACTGTATGTTTCTGGCTGGGCGATGAGGGCGCA
Organism: Cichlasoma orientale; assembly: GCA_034780415.1. Taxonomy (NCBI): domain Eukaryota; kingdom Metazoa; phylum Chordata; class Actinopteri; order Cichliformes; family Cichlidae; genus Cichlasoma; species Cichlasoma orientale. The sequence goes on along the minus strand of JAVDPK010000897.1, from coordinate 255,587 downwards.
GAGAGGGTGAGGTGTTTCACACATACCCCTGCTTTACCTGTGTTAAAGCCATCAGCTGCTCCTCAGTGTAATGTGCTGAATCATGGTTGAGTATTAAAACGTATACCTGCTGAGAACGAGTCAGCGTTGTTGTCGTCTGTTTTCTTTTAATAATTTCCTGAGCTCCGATTTTTTCGGGCAAAGAAATGCAGTTCCTTTAATGTCCACTTGACTTTTTAGGGCATTTTTAGTGGAATTATGTGAAAATAATAATAAAAAAAAAAATATCTGCCATCACAGCGCGTCCATACAGTTGTTCCTCCAGTTTTGGTGAGTGAAATTTAAGTGAATATTCTGTTACTAAGTACTGTATCTATGCCATACACCTGTGGTCACTTCTGACTCCAAAAAATACAAAAGTATCAGCCAAAAACTGAGGTGTCAAATTGCAGAAAACAAAGTACATACAACCTGAATAAGGTATAAAATAAAATACTCTGTTTTCTTGGCAGGAAGTAAAAAAAAAAAGCAGGTTTCAGTGTGTCAGAGAGTGAGTCAGTGTGTGTGTCTGTGAGCCTTTCAAAGAGTATCAAGAAAAGTGAGCACATCACTGTTCTCAGAACGGGTTTGTGCTGCACTTTGATGCAACACTTCCTGCTTCAGAAAACAGGCGTTCTGATGTTGTACACATTAAAATTAATCTTAAAAATTTATTTTAATAATTCAACGTCCAACCCAACAGCCCCAGGTCAGTGGCTCAGAGTTTTACTGGCCCATGTATATTTTTACCAGCCTATGGGGGGAAAAAAGCTTTCATTTGTATATTTTTAAATATTAATACAACTAATTTAATTGTTTTATTTATATTTATATTAATCCACAAAATAATGTTTCTAAAGCCTTGAAATATAAATATGGTCTAGTACACTTTATGCCCTCATTCAGACTCCTGCTTGTTGGTATCACTGTGATAGAAAGCAGGACGGCTGCCAGCAGCCTTCAGCAAGGTGCCCGATTCAAACATCGGGTCAGACTAAGCTAACGGTTCACCTGCATACTTTATTTTACCTTCTGTGGCTTTACTGCAGGTGTTTCACTGTGTAAATGGAGCTTGTTGAACAGCTGGTTTGATGAAGGACTCCCTCCAGCTTTGTCCCAGTAAAGGTTTTAATGGTGATTACAGGAACAGGCGCTGCTGCGGATTCTTTCACTCCACCTGAGCTCACCGTCTCTGTAACACCTCTGTGTGTGTGTGTGTGTGGCAACTGAGTCCTGCAAAGTTGTGGATTAAGCGAAGCATCGAAGCAAAAAAAAAAAAAGTGCTTTTTATAGCCATCTTTTATATACTGTGTGTTTTCATGTCACCAAATATTAGCTAAGCAGTTGTTAAAATCCGTACATATGGCGCCGTGTCGGTGCGTTTTCCCACTGAGAAAGATTTGGTCTGAAAAACCCGTTTCTCATAATCCGAGTTGGTTTCGGAGCACATTTCCATACTAAAAACACGGATTTTATGAATTGGGGGAGAGATTGCTTACAAACTGTTTCAACCCTCCAAGTAATTGAAAAGTAAATCTGCTTAGCGGCTGCTCTCAGCCACCCATGAGCGCTGTTAATCTTTTCTTTTGTTAGAATGGGCTCCCCTCTGAAATAAAAGGGGATCAGAGGATACCCTTGCTGGACTGGATTGACCAGACTCTATTGAAAACTGCAGAACAAGCCATTTATAATAATTGAAACGGCCTTTTTGGGACACGGCTGATTATTTATAAATCTGACTAATGATGCTAATGGTGATTTGATTTGGGCTGTGATTACTGGAGTACAATTTCGATGGTGGGGTGGGAATGATAATTAAAGCAGCCCCCCCTTCAGTGCTTTAATTGAGAAAAGAAAAGAAAAACATCTCAAACCATGCTCATTTTCTTGGGCTTTCAGTGCTCACAGCCAGTGTGCTGTTCGATATGACCATATTAGGGATATCCCCTCCTTCTGACATCACACAAAGCCAAGGATAGAAAAAAAAAAGTCTGAAATGGAGCATCTGAGCACATACCCTGATCTCAGTTTGAGCATCCACCACTGTAACACCATGCACTCAGCCACTTTATTAGGTACACCTTGCTTGTATTTGTCAGACCCCCTTTTACCTCCATAACCGCCTTAACTCTTCGAGTCTTAGGACCCACCGCTCAGAGATTTTGGTTCATGTTGACATGATTGCATCGCACAGTTCCATCACATCCCAAAGGTGCTCTTTGCGACGTGATTATCCTGATGGAAACAGCCTTAATGAGCACACCGTGGTCACAAAGGGATGGACATCTTGACCGTGCCTACACATGCAAATGCATCGAGTCGCTGCCATGTGATTGGCCGATAAGACATTTGTTTGATCAGTTGAACAGGTGCACATGCTCAAGCAGTGAGTGCATATATGACAGAAGAAGAAATTAATCCATACAATTAATTTCCATTTGTTATTTATTTGTAATTCGTACGTCAGCTCTTTTTCCATCCGCCTGCAGTTGTGACATTCAGCCTTTGCCTTCAAAGGGTTAATCACATCTGCCTGAAACAGGATCTGCAGCATAGCAATAAGGTGTGGTAATACTTGCACAAACACCAGAGCAAAAGGTTCAGACAGAAGATGACGGGCTGAAGAGAAACAACAAACAGCGATGTGTGCACACGGATAATTGCTGTGTCATTTTCTAATTTAAGCTTGCAGAGCACGTGTATGGGCTGCATTCATACCCTCAGGTGAGCAGATGCATCTGTGCGAAGCAGTGAATAGTGTTATTTTGGCCTTCAGTAGGATAATAGATAATATTAGTTCACCTTTAGCTGAGAGATTGGAGTCCAATGACAAAGCACAGCTAAGTTAATCTGTCTTATTGCGTATGTTTGAGTATCAGGGCAGAGAAAACACGAGCTCGGAGATGAAAAACAAAAGCTGATACTGTTTTCCAGGAAGTAACATTGTGGTTTACGTAACCTTGCCGCCATGGCTTCCTGCAGCAGTCTCTTGTGTGAAGAACAGTTTCAGTGCTCAATCTCTGAGGTCTTCACCGAGCCCCCGCCTGTTGCACGTAGCCACAACTTCTGCAAGGCCTGCCGGGACAATAACAACCACTGCCAGTGTCCACTCTGCAAGCAGATCAGTTTAAAGGAATAAAAGGAAAGAAGCACAGACAAACCTGCCACAGAGGACGGAGGTGAAGCCTGTGAAGTCTGCACTTATAAGAAGCTGGAGGCTGCAAAGTTCTGCCTTGAATGGCTGACGTCTTCCTGTGAGATTCACCTGGAGCTTCACCACAGGGCTGAAAGCTCGGAGAGTGACACACTGTGCGATTTGAAGGTCAAAGAGGCCCACGGGAGCGCACACACTGCGGACCTGTCCTGCAGGACAGATGAGAAGTGTGTTTGCCAGCTATGCATCAGCAAAGACTAGACTCACAGCGCTGCTGGAGATAGAGATGGAGAGAGCAGGAGCTCCGAGTATGACTCAGGAGAAGAAAGTCCAGGGAGGGACGCTCTGGACCTTCTCGTTCTCATCGACTGAAAGAAGCCAATCAGAGCTCAATTGGTGATAAAGAAAAAGCAGCTGCAAGGAGAACTGAGGGCTTCATTAAAGCTCTTAAGAAATCAGCACACTACAGGGAAGGTGCACAGAGGCGGAGCAGCTGACCCCGAGAGACGGGCATCTCTCTCCAAACTCCCACCCATCAATAATCTGCAGGAGTGTCCAGAAAGAGCAGAGGACGTCTTTACGGCTGCCATCTCTAACCTCAAGGAGACTACCAGACAAGAACTGTCTGAGTTTGAGGATAAATCAGCTAAAGAATGGAGCAGATCCCAGATGTGAGGTTGACTCTGGACTCAGACACTCCGCATCGTTCACTCGCTCTCTCCCAAGATGAGGAGGTGAGGGGAAGGCAAGTGGCAAAAGAGGTCTTTAGAGCCCAAGAGACTCGCGGGGTTACTGGGTTCCTCAGTCGCAGCAAGGTTACAGCTCAGGGAGGTTTTAAAGAACAAACGGGAAACTGGCATCGATAAAGAGCCCGCAGACAGGAAGATGAACCGAACACAGAACAGAGATGGGCCGTGGCTGCACGCTGAGTGTTTGTGGAGTTTTATATCCACTCATTTGGTAGACTTTGAACGAAAAACTCTACCCATACTTACACCGTGGCACAGATCCATAATCCCACAAACACTGAAGATTAGGATACACTGGTGTCAGTTAATGTGAAAGACGCAGACCTGTAAAAACACTTTAGCAGACAAACACAGAGAGTTCATCCACACAAGAACACACATCTGAGAGTGAACACAGTGCCCGGGTGGCAGTGCAGGATTAACACAAAGCACGCTACAACTCGCGGTCACTCGCTGCAGTGGTGCGACGTGTTAACAGTTTTTGGGCTTCAAGGACGTTTACAGCATGGACTGAAACGACTTTATCAGGCAAAAGAGTCGCAGTGAAAAGTGTAAAGATACATTATAACACATTAAAAAAACCCGCTTCCTGTGGTAGTCCTCGAACCTTTGCTTTGAGTATTTGCAAAGACATTAAAATCTACGGGAGAACTCTGCAACAGCGAAGACGGCGGTACGAGTTCAACTTCTAGGGACTAAAGAAAGATTTTAAAAGCATTATTTTAAAATCAGATTTCAGTTTTTATGTTCCAGTGATCATTGCAATTAAGTAAATTTAAATAAAACTTCAAATTAACCATCCTCCAATAAATGCACAGACATTTTAAGATAGCTGGACTTTGAGCACCAAATATAAGTGGATCCTAAAAGCTTTCTGACTGCAGGGAACTGCAGCTGTGAGTAAGCACAAATAGTTCACCTGTGCACTTGATGTTTAAAGCCATTCGTCCTTTTCTCACTGCCTTTGTGGACGGGCCTCATTACCTCATGCAGGGCCTGTTCTGTCTTGGTGCCTTTTGAAAACCAGCCCAGGTTTCCGCGGATTTGCAAACTGACAGAAGAAACCGGTGGATAGAATCTGTGGGCTGCATCCATCGATCACTGGAGAGTTTCTTGTGCATCAGCGGCCGAGGGCTTTGTTGGTGCCGGGTCGCCACCGTCCTGCTCGCTTTCAGAATATGGCAAAGTTAGGCTTTCAAAAACTTTATATCATTTTTTTTTTTAATAGTTAAATGAATTTTGAGGGTCACCTTTGCCACCGAAGCCGAGCATGATTGGAAACATGTTTTCTAAGCTCCGAGATGAAAGACAGGGAAATGTCCTTTAAGACCTCAGCAAAGTCAAAAGTAATTTACATTCAGGAGACGTGTTCTGGCTTCTCTCCTAATTTCATTGGCACTAAAAAGTCAGAGGTCAGAGGGAGCTAACAAGACACATTCCCTCCAGAGTTCCTCCCTTTCTGTGTCTTTGATAAAGTATAAGTGTGGAAGTTAACCAACTGCTGAGCTCTTCTCATTAATCACACAGAAAGCAGAGGAGCCAGGGGGAGCTGTCCTACATCCCAGATTCGCGCACACAAGCCAGACCCTTAAAATAACTGGGACCATCATAAATAACAGCACAAAACCTTTTTAAATGAAGCCGAAACATTACTCAACACTTCAGCGTTCAGTTTAAATAAGCGCACTGGAAGACAGTAAAGGCTGGAGAGGGAAGGGGGGAGGGATGCACGAGCTGCTGAATGGACAGCAGCGATTGCTTTAGTCTGTATGCATGCTAACGGCCTGCAGGGTATGCAGCGTTACTCAGGGCTTAATCTGACTTTGTGATGTGATGACAGTCCAGTATGGAGGGTAAATATTATGCCAGCTGTTGTTGCTCAGAGCATCCTGTCAGCCAGTGACATACAATCTACAGCTCTAATTCTGCTCTAATCAAAATCTTCCTCCCCTCAGCGAGCGTCTCCTTACTTCACGTCACCTAGGACAAACTGGAATCCTTCCTAAAATTCACCCAAAAGTGAGAATCTGAGCAGAGATATTCAGCATGACTAATCAATCAGTGTTACATAATCTGCAAAGTGCGTTGCGTATCTCTATTAGCTCCAAATGTAGTCATTTCAGGACAAGACTGCTGATGAAACCTCCTAAAATGGAGGCTGAAAGAAAAATCTCGCCCGTTATTTGCGAGACACGAAGTAACAAGTATGAGAGACCAGCAGCCTAGAGACCATGGTGACAGAAAGCACCCTGGGTAAACACACAGAGGCTTTGGCAGGTTGCTGTGTCTGGGAATGGACGGCGTGCAGATGATGGATACCTTTCTACTACGACTTTTATTGGATAAAGGACAAAAATGCTTCCATACGACAGCGGCTTTCATAAGGTTAAAAAAATTAAGCTGAATTTCATGAAAACTAGGTCAGCACTAAAGCATCAGCGCACTCATCTTCTCTCCCCCCCCAGATATAAATCATTTTTATTTAACATGGTTTCATTCCATATCCTCCCCCTGCTTCTGCAGGAGCTACAGGCCCCACGGGGAGAACAACCGCGTGGTTCTCAGAACCATCACTGCAACGAACCAAATCCGGATTGAGCAAAAATCTCTGCACACCTGAACGATCAACAAGCGCATCTTCAGATTTCACCAAAATAAATAAATAAATAAATAAATAAGAGTAAATAAAATCACAGGCAGGCGTTCCCAAAGTCTTCCTGAAAGACCCCACCGCTGCAAAACCCTGACATCACAGCATGAATGGTCAGCAACACTGATGGTCCAAGGTCATCATTAGTTACTGCGTTATACATTAACCAGCCACTTTATTAGGTACACCTCTTCACCTGCTTGTTAACACAAACACCTAATCAGCCAATCACATGGCATCAACTCAGCGCAATTAAGCGACCAGGTGCCACTGCTGTTATAAAAAGCAAATCTTTTTGCTTCGATGCTTCGTTTAATCCACAACTTCGCAGGGCTCGGTCAAAATAAAGTATGCAGGTGAACTGTTAGCTTAGTCTGACCCGATAGCATGGTGTACCTAATAAAGTGGCTCATGAGTGCAGATCATCAACACAGTGACATCAGCTGGCGTCGAAGGGTTCGGTAACAATCCTTAAATAAATGAATGAGTCAAAAGACAAACCAGTGCTGAAATAGTATTTTTATTAAATACTTTCAAGATCCAAGTTTGAAGAATAACAAAGCTATGATGAAGACCAACTAACACTCAGACAAACACTTGATAGTCGTCAATTCATGGTTGTATTTCATTGTACATCATGATCATGCAAAAAAACTCCAGCATCCATGTGAAGGCTGGGGAGAAAGCGCAGCCCAATATTATATCATTACAACGCAGGGAAAACATCAAGGGCCTCATACCAAGCTACGGCTCCTGAATCCTTTTTTTTTTTTCTTTGAATTTTGCATTTTTTTAAATATTTTTCATGTCACCTATTCAACATTCTGGATGGAGGAAATTCATATTTCAAAAGATGCAAATATCATATTAACACTAGCTCCATCCGTATTCAGGTAGGTACATGGTAGAAATGTGTAACTGAAACATGCATATAACTAGGTCTCCCGCTCTGCTTCGCGACATGTGTAGGTCCCAAAAACCTGCACGCCCACACCAGAACTTTCTCAAAACTCCTCTCAACTGAGCAGGCATGATTTAAAACCACCAAGGGTAGATTAGACAAATAATTTAGTCCTGATCAGTATCTATAATTTCAAATCGTCTTTACTGCTTCCCTCTTTTCCTATTTTTTTTTCTCCTGTGTGCAAGGGAGAGTGCAGAACTCCAGCTTGGCAGATCGGCAAATTACCAAAACGACAAAGTTAACAGCAACAACAACGAAAGAACTCAAACCAGTAACACGGAAACAACAGAGAGAGAGAGAGAGCGAGAGAGAGGGAGAGAGAGAGAGGTACAAATAAACATCTCAAGAGCAGAGTCCGAACACGGGGGGGGGGGGGGGGGGGGGGGGCCG
>JAVDPK010000897.1:202832-244058 GCA_034780415.1 Cichlasoma orientale | reverse complement strand
TGTGTGTGTGTGTGTGTGTGTGTGTGTGTGTGTGTGTGTGTGTGTGTGTGTGTGTGTGTGTGTGTGTGTATACACGCTACTTGCTTTCCCAGTTCAACACCTGCTAATTCGTAGCACCTTCTTCTAGTTTTGTTGTTTGTTTGTAGCAGCTGGTATCTTCTACACAAATTACTGCAACATTGTAGCAGCATGGTACATCCTACCACAGAATACAAACCAAATATTTGGCTTATATTCTCTGAATTCTACCAGCTGGTGGTAGAAACAAAGAATAATATTTTTTATGTCAAACAGTAGTTAAAGGCCTAAAATCATGGCCATCTCTAACATGTAACAACTCATCATTCAGTTGCAACAACCCCTTTTATTAGTTGCAGTTGTAAGTACGCCAAGAGTGGAGTTTATCCACGCTGAAAAATATTCTTGGTATTTCCCAAAACGGACTACGCTCCTTATCTGGCTGGTATTTGAAGCAGCTTAAAATAAACTGTATATTATGCAAGTACAGAAGAACTCACAGTTTTCAAAGTAGAACTTGTGAAAGTCCATGCCCTCCACCAGGTTTCCCAGAGCCTCGGGCTCGAAGGAGGTGAGTCCAGGATCACAAATCCTCCTGAACACAGAAAAAAAACCAAACAAACAAAAACAAAGAACAAAAATGAAGATGAGTCTGTCACTAAAACTGCCCTAATTTCTGCTCTCAGAAAGCATCTGCTGCTTTTCATTTTACACATAGCTGTACTCACGTGTAGGCATCGAAATCTCCATTGTTGATTGCTTCAATCAGCTGCTCCGTAATCTTGATGATCTCCTGTTTACGAGCTACAGACAGAACAAGAGACAGAAAGAGGCAAACAGATGGCAGCTGGTGAGACGCCAGTTGGAAGGCGAGACAACAATTAACTGTGTGTTGGGTTTTTGCACAATGTCATTTTCTGTCATCGCTTCAGCTCCTGCCTTCCTTCACACGCTCTTCCTCTGTGGCTTCAGCTCAACACTCCTCTTTAACCTCGTCGCCTGCATCCAGAGCTGCTTCGTCATTGGAGCCCGACCTCGTCGCTGTCTGTCGCTCGGCTTCTCGCCTTCGCTACCGCGCGACGACTGACTGAACCCTACGCTCTGCTGTGAGCACACACTGCCAACAAAACAGTAGCAATGACTGAATATCAAAGCCTTCCTAACTCGAGGCCCGTTTAGCTTTCTTCTGCTATCACCAACTGTGCGACGCATGAGGAGTGAGCAAACTTGCTAAACCTTCATTAACTAACGAGATGAGAAACAAAGACTAGAACTAAGAATTAAGACTAACAGTTTGATCAGCTGCAATATTTCCATTTTCTAAAACACCTTTTCGAACCTGAATTTATTTGTATCGTCTCAAAACTGAAAAGTTTACAAAATTAAGAGCAGTTAAAATCTGTTCCACACCAAACGAGCCATAACCTACAAGTTCACCATTTATGAAATGTCGAAACAAAACAAAGATGTTTTATCTTGTTGCTCAGAGGACTTAAACAGCAAATGCCAACAAATGTCAGCGGTCTCCAGTACATAAATATACACACATCATGTTACCTGCCTTATAAATCAGGATTACTGCTGCGATACAGTTTTAACAAATCTAGGCCAGTCTCAGCAGTTCTCAAAAACCTTTTTTATGCCCCACTTTAGGAGGAGAGAGAAAAACAGTTCATGCCTCACAAACCACAATTTCAAAACACTGTAAAAAGTGAAACAAAAAGATCAGCATTACAGCATCAGGAAATTCTTGTTATTTTTTGGCCTGAAAAAAAATTATATTGATTCAATTTAATTTCCTTTCATATTTTACTCCTCATCTGTGGTTCACCCCACAGTTTGAAAACCACTGTCATATATCTGCCTAATGCTGTTTTAGAAATTACTACTAAGTAATTGCAGCTTAATAATGCAATTTGCTACAAACGATTCTAATCATCAACTATGTAATAAATCACCTGGCATGTTTCTGTGGATATGACTGAATTAATGGGGCACTCACATGATTTTTAAAGAGATTTTTTTCAGTTGGGAACTTGTATCATTATTTCAATAATAAGGCATGAATGCACCCTTAATCACACACACACACACACCATCTGGTTGCCAAAAATACTCAATAGTGCACCAAAACCAGAACAACCTCTTTCGCTTTCGGCTGCTCCCTTTAGGTGTTGCTACAGTTGCTCATCTGCTTCCACCTCACCCTATCCTCAACGAAAGTCTCAACAACTCTCTGCATGTCCTCCTTCAGAACATTCATCAATCTCCTCTGTGATCTTCCTCTTTTCCTTCTGCCTGGCAGTTCCATATTAAACATCCTTTTTCCAATCCTTTTCCCCCATCCCTCCCTCCTCTGCATATGTCCAAACCACCTCAACTTTGTCTCCAAACAGCTCATCTTGAGCCGTCCTTCTGATATTTCTAATCTTGTCCGTTTTGGTCACTCCCGATGAAAATCTCAGCACCTTCAACTCTGCCACCTGTCTTTTTGTTGGTGCCACCGTCTCCAAACCTTACATCACAGCAGGTCTCGCTCACCATTTGTAAACCTCCCCTTTCACTCTATCCTGTCACCCTTCACCAAATCTGTTGCTTTAGATGTTTGATCCCAGGTGTTTAAACTCACCCACCTTCACTACCTCTACACGGTGCTTTAAAATACCAAAATAAAATCAACTGTAAAGAAGCAAAACTGCTGACTAGATGACTCATTTACAACCACTAACACACACCAGAGATGCAGAGTTTCAGTGACAGTGAGAAGATGGCAGGCAGAACCGAGTTAGTCAGTTAGTGCAGATGTGTTCTTACTCTGCTTAGTGTTGCTTTTAGCAGCGACAGTGTTGCTCCCTAGTGGAGCGGCAGGCATGGAGGACTGTGAGAGCTCAGACTCGGGGCAGGAACTGTTGCCTGTGCTGTTCCATGCAATGCGCTTTACGTCATGCGGTGGAACTGAAATACACAAGGGATGGTCAACAAACAAAAATGTGGATGGACAACAGACAAAATGACAGAAATGTGATCATCCACTCACCCACCCACCCACACACACACGCGCGCGCACACACACACACACACCACATGTGTGTATGCAGCTCATGCAATAAAAACAAAGTGACAAAGCTGATGTGGGTTAGTGAATTCAGCAGAATTAGTAAGAAATAAACAGTTATGGCAGACATGCAGATGGGTAACATGGGGACAGGGTGGTAGCTGGAAGCCAGATCAGTGCCGCTCTGATCGTGATGCTGTGTGATGTGGAAGTCAGTTAAATGCCTGCTCTGTTCACGTCTACTCTTAATGCTCATACACATTAACATTAAGCTTCCTCTGATGAACTGGAGCACTGAGCAAAGAGAGGATCGAAACCACTGTTTGTTATTTGCTCAAGTTATGCCTGTGGGGAAACTTAGCATGTTCAGGAAGGAAGGCAGGAGTGGAAAATGCACGCAGGAAAGAAGTTTAGAAGAGTAGGAGGAGGAGAGGGGAAAAAGATTAGATTGTCTTTTAGTGCAAGTGTGTCTGGCAAGAGCAGGAAGATGAAAACAAGAGGTCAGACTAGAGAAAAGATGATGGAGAGGAAGATTTGATTTGAGTGTGGTGAAGGATGGTGTATTAAGAGAAAGTGAAAATAAAATTAGACAAAAGATTGAAGTACAAATGAAAGAGAAAAAAAAAACGCAGTGAAGGAACATGGAGGAGAACGTGTGAGGACACGATGCTCTATGGTGTGCATGGTTCCATTAAAGTCAGGCAGGCAGCAGGGCCTGTCAGACTGGGCGACTACTTTAGGACACTCAGCTGCAAGGTAAGCAAGGCTTCCTCCAGCTGGAGCTGTCACATTAGGAGGACAAGGGGGTAGATGCAACGATCACCCAAACACACACACACACACACACACACACACACACACGCACGCTCAGACACGCACGTTCAGGTTTCAGGGTTCCCACAGTGGCCCTGATAAAATAAAAATAAAAAATACAGCTCATTTTTGAAATGATTTTTCACAATTAGGTCCAGCAGCTGTACCAGACTTAAAAAAAGAAAAAAAAATCAAAACAGATTTTCGGTTATTTTTCTAAATTTGATCAGACAGGGAATTAAAAGGGGACCCATTATGCTTTTCCTTATTTTGGGTCTGTTATACTGGTGGATGCTCATGTGAACACGGCCACAATGAACTGTTAATCACAAAACCTTAGCCGAGTCAAAGGATTAAAAACATGGAGGAGGAAAGGAGCATAACAGGTTCCCTTTAAGATGTCTATTATAAGACGTTATACAAGATCTGTGTTGCCTTGCTCTTAACACAGTGTATAACAATAGAGAGCAGGAGGTGTCTGTCTGCAGTCAGTGTGCTTAAAAAAAAAAAGGCATTATTAGAGTTCATTACTGCTAATATTCCAGTTTATTACAACCTGGTTTTGATAATACTGCATATAAAGTAACTGCTGATATCTGGAAATTACACCAGCACTGTTAAGGTGAAGTCCAATGGGGCGGGGGGGTTAATGTATTATGTAAGGCATAAATCAGTGATTTAATAATCTGGTGGTTATTGGGGAGAATATGAGGCTTATTAAGCAGATAGTTAGCTGACAGTATGGTCACAGTCAGAAGACTTACCTTAAAGAACTGAAAACCTGCCTGTTCTCCTGCCTTTAAGCTCAAAATCGTTGAAGCAGTGCGAGATCATTTTGACAGAACAGAACAAAAGGCGGCCTCAAGAATATCCCTCACGATTCATGGAGAACTATTCCTGAAGACTGCTTAAATAAATTACAAGAAAGCTGCCCAACAGAGTTCAGACTGTGTTGAAGGTGGTCCATCCCAAATATCGACTTTCAAACGTGTTAGAATTGTACAAACACTATACTGCATTTCCATGTGTGTTTGCAGATGTTTCAGTACGTCACTGTACCCATGCACCTAGCAAAATATAAAGCAATGAAGGTTTATTCGCTTCATCGTGCCAGACAAAAGAAAACATACCATAACTCGGCATAAGACACCAGGATTGCACAAAAAACTCTAAACACTTATTTCCATTGTGGCTCAAGCCTTTCACTGTTACTGCCCCTCACCTCTTTATGTTAAGATGATGAATACAGTAATCAATTGTGTAAACCTAACTACTGTGCGGGGTTTTATTTGCTCAGTGTGTTTGTGGGTACAGTGAAAAGCTGTAGGAGGACAGACACTGCCAACCTACCACAAGCTATTTGAATACTCAAACACTTGAACGGAAACCAGAGTCCAAGAAAGTGCATTCCTACTGAGGAAATGTAAACTCGTACCATTTAATTCATGCCATTTGTCATTGTGCAGCAAATGCTACTGAAAATAAGAGGTTTCAGAGCATAGCAGCGCTGTGAGGGCCCAATTAACGTGTTAAAAAATTGACCATTTAATCCATATAAATATAATGTGTGCTTAGGCTCTACAATAATCCCTAAATTCCTCAGCTAACCGAATCACTGAACTGGACCTCTCAAATGTGCTTGTGCTGTTGGCACGGCCTGCTGTGCAGGTAACTGTAATAAAGAAAATCCAAGAAGTTTGCAGCATGTAAAATATCATCACCTACTTAAAATAATAATTTTTTAAAAAAAGTCATTTTTTCAGGTTTTTCAGAAAAGACAAAAAAACTGAACCAAACATTGAAAATATGATTTATGCAAAAATAAAAATAAAAAAAGACTTTATTTTAAGAGGGTGTTGATATTTGTGTTACATAGCACTAATTACAAAACCATCGCCACAAGATGGCAAAGGCCAAAACGCTTAAACTGAGGCTTTGAAGCAAGAATTTGCAAATCAAATTACAGCGGCGACGCCACTCCTTTACATGGAGTCTATCAGTGAGTGCACTATTGTTATACCACACAGGTGTGACGGTAAAAACGACCAAAATAAGATCCAAATTGCAATAAACTGGAATTATTCTTTCAATGAATTAATATCTAACTATGGTGCTTTGAGCATCTTGGATTTTTCTGAGTGACATACAGAAATGAGTAAAAGCCAAAACATAAAAGTGAATAATTCCACAAATCCAAAACCAGTGGGAACCCTCAAAAAAGAAAGAAAGAAAGAAAAAAAAGCTCAGTGGATCAGAGTGAGGGGCTCAGAGATGTAAGACGTTATTGCCAGTGACTACAGAAAGCCAGGGCGGGAGTGGGGGGTGGGGTGGGGTGGGGGGGGTGTTAGGTCCTGGCCAGAGGCGACCGTATAGCTTTTGGTTGCCATGGATAAACTTACTGGCAGGTGAGCTTTGAGGTGAGGGCAGAAGTGGGGGCATCTCCTCTGTGGCACTGCTCTGACTCAGCGCCGTACTGTCCGCTAGAACACACATACAAAACGCAGCCAGACACACAATAAATACACACATACACGACAGGCACAGTCAAAAGTGTGACAGACACACATCATATCTCAGCACACCTGCCAGTCAGTACAGTAAAAAAAAGAAAAAGAAGCAAAAAAACACTTTGCTAGATGGGAGACAGAAAGAGAGAACAGCATAAAGGGAATAAAACACTCGAGTACCTTTCCTACCTTTCATTTCCTCCTCGTCGTTGGTGGCGTTGCTCTCTGTTGATCCCTGCGATGCAGAGGAAAGACCAGAAAGATGCTGAAATCAAACATAGTCAGGATCCAGCAGGATCGAGTCTTTAAGGTGTGTATGAGGGTCTGTGTCGGGCTTTCGGACAGATAAAAACACACATCTCACCTTGACTCCATCGGGAGCATTGTGCACCACTGTGCTTTGAGATTCCTGGGATACAGAACATAACAGTTAGCCTGAAATATCTCTGTCCTCAAACAGTGCCTCTCAACTGGATTTAAATTGGGCCCCTCAGCTACAACCTAAAACAATCTCTTCACAACAGCTGGTGTATCCAAAACTTTCAAGAGTGCCCACGGCAATGGCTGGGAGACACTTTCCATTTGGGCTGAAACTAAGGACCGTCTAGTCTATAAACACCAGAAAATAGTTCAGAAGCTCGTGATTCCCAAAACCTAGGTTACACACTGAAACGCATCTTCGGATGCTTGTTTGGTTTAAACAGAAAGATGCTCTCAGAGAAGACAAAACACTGGGGAATCATTTGCTGAGAGCTCGCTCGCTCAATCAATTAATAGACTCATCATTTCTGGTCTGTTATCAGTTATCAGATTTTACTGGAACTACACAGATGATAAGACCACACCGTGTTACTGCTTTACAAAACACCGTTAGGAGAATTAAATGTAATAGCTGCAAAATGAGCTCCAGTTTTGGATTTGCGTGTGTGAAAAGTATCACGATTATTACTTCAAAACGATGCAGATCCTTTTAGCTTTTAAATACCCCGAGAATAGACAACTGATATGTCACAGAGGGAAGAAAATGTTGCCACAGCACCACATGTACTGGGCCAAAGAGGTAACGTCCCATTTTAAACTGGAACAGTTTAACTACACCGCCCGAGGCTGCACCCAGAAGTACCATGAGATCTGGCAACTGTTTCTGTCCCATTTCAGGATGGAGCTTCATTTCGTCACACCACAGACTGTCCTCTTTTCATGTTGTTTTTAATTCTGCTGATATAAATGAATCCAACAACTGGAGAACATACTGTATGGAAGCGGTTTTGCACTTTGTAAAGTGTTTTTGAGTACTGAGTACTCAAAACACAGTAACAACCCTAAGCTGCTCAGATGAAGGTCTTTTGCCTTTAGGAAACTGAGTTTAATGGTTAATAATTAATGAAAATTGCTGCAGATTAACATTAAGTCTCTGTGTAGTGTACCATATAAACATTACATAGGTGGGACGCAGCTCTTTGAACTGATCATCAGTTTTTACATACCTGATTTTTTTGGAAACATAATATCAGTGTCCTAATCAAAGTGCACTTTGGGGACCTCTACCTCCAGTTGAGAAGCACTACCAAACCAAACCAGTCTGTTATGCAACCACAACACTACAAGATGTAATTTAATGCATGCTATGAAAGCGCCTCAAACCACAGCATGCTAGTGTTGGACTGGAGCACAATGGTCATGTTTTTCACTATGGTCAGGATGTCAATGGGAATGTTATGGATGGCGCATGAAGAGGTTAGAATGACCCCCCAAAAAAAAACAACAACAACAAAAAAAACCCCAAAAACAAAACAAAAACTATTGGCTAAAATATGCAGATGACAAAGAAAGATGTTAGGATGGTAAAAAGATTGAGGATTATGTACAGATATAAACACGGGGGCCTTGGATAATAACAGGTGGAGCTCTCTAAACTAGGACTTGACAGCTCTCTGAGCTGCCACTGTAGGTGCATACAGCCCTGCAAACAAGGTCATGCTCCGGTGCCTGTCAGGCTGCCCATGTGCACCTCTTTAGATTTTTAACTAAATTTGAATCATTTCCAAAAGTGTCCAACCTAAATCAGGAACACATGTGCACCACGGACGGTAAAATTATTGGGACAGAGAATGTTATAGAGCAAGACCTCCTAGGTGGTAGATGAAGGATGACAAGCAGATGATGGAGGCCCGATGGGCTACTATGCAACTACTGAGGGGACAGGAGGGATTAAAAGGCAGGAACTGACACTGCGGCGGCCTACTGTACCATCTGCGCGTTCGTTGCCATGTTGGTGTCTTTCAGGGCATTGATGGCACTCACTATACTGTTCTTACTGTTGTTGGTAGAAGGCTGGGACGAGAACGCAAACACTCAAAGTGAACACATACGTTACACACACACACAAACACACACACAAAGATGCATTAGAATAACACGCCTTTCAGGAAACGGGGCTAATGTTGGTGGAAGCTCCCGGGCTATTGAGAACTAACAGGGTAAATGAGAGGGTGAGTGCCACAGAATGGCCTCTAGATCATCCCTTTTACTGCCTCACTAACTCTCTATGCCGCTCCCACTTAACTACACAGAGTGACCCCTGGGGCAGAAAAGAAAAAGAGGCGAGGGGAGAGAGATGCTTAATAGCAGCAAAGACTGATGGAGACTGCTGGGAAACCAAGCAGCAGACATCTGACTGAAACTGACTAAAGGTGGGAGAATAAAACGACCATCGAGGAATTGGTAATTATACATTATGAGTGGAGCTGGAAGGAAAAAAAAAAAAGTTAAAACTTCTCAAACTTGTAGAAGGGACTGCAGGAATTTGGGGATCTAAAAGCAGGCCACAGAAAGAAACCCTCAGGTAAAGCACAACCCCTCTGCATATATAAAAACAAGTACAAGGTGCCTGAAAACAAAACTCCGGAAAAAATAAAATAAAATAAATCATTACTGCATGACAAAGACATTCCTTGAAATAATAGGAGGAGAAGTGCTAAACAAAGATGGTGAAAGGCACAGAAAAAGAACAGAAGGCAGAAAAAGGGGGTCAGCTGACAGAGGAGAGACAGGACACCATGTAGCAGAACAAAAGAGGGCAGAGAGGTGATGAAAAGAACCCTTACCTTTGCAGAATCTGACTTCTTGTTGAGTAAACTTTTGCATGCTGTGAAGAAAAAAAAAAAAAGGAGGATAGAAAGGAAGAGAAACAGGTAGAAAACTTAAGTTTTACTGATGATGACGGTTCTTTCTTAGCTCTACACTATGTTACACCTATGAAACCCCAACACCTCAGTCACTGTGAAAAAGTACGCTTAGATGTTTCCAAAGCATAACATGCATTTAATGGATTTCATGGGCATTTTTCCCTTGGCTGTACAGGTTGCTACACTCTGCAAAACCCATTCACATCATAATCCATTCATTGCCATCTGGGGATATAAGAGAAACCTGAGAGCAAAGTAAACTTCCTCAATCCATTTCCTGCCTGGAAGACCCCAGCAGATCTAGAAAGAGAGTGATGGCCAGACTCAAACTGCCGCCAGGACTGACGGTGATGAGCTAGGTTAATGTAAATCATTGATTTCCTTTAAGGGATCCAGTCACTTTTCTTCTCAGTCTAACGCTCTCAACTCTCTCTTGCTTCCTTTTCTCTTGTTTTTTTTTTACTGACACACACGTTCCAAAAATCTTATCTTGAGTTTCTTACCTTCCAATAGGAAATTGGAGAGGGATAGAGGGGGAGGGAAGAAGCGGGGGAGGGGGGGTTGTAAGAGAGGGCTTAGTATTTCAATACATGAGAGCAGAGATAAGGGGCACAGCATTTACAGCAGCAAACAATATCAAGTGACAACTCATGCTCCCTAATCTTGGCTGTTTGATTGATAGGCAGCTTCTATCTTGGCCTGGCCATGCAGCATCCAAAGAGAAATATATATATATTAAAAAATAAGTTTTGATTCAAAAACTAGTGAAAGGAGAGCTGATTGTTCAGTATGCAAACATCTGCTCTTCATTCGGCTGCATCTTCTATCAGGGAGCTAATGTGACAGCATGGGACCACCACGTTCACATGCTCTCTAATTATGCACCTTCTAACCTCTGTACAAGATCCCAAATTTAACATGGCAAGATGGGTAAAGTCAAGGTGACCCACAGGAGGAGGGCTGCACCACTCGAGCAATATTCCAGCTCGGCGATGAAGGAAAAATGTATTAGAAAGCATCTGAAGGTGCGTCTCCCGAGAACATTTTGTAGGAATTAACCACACAGGACACCCACATGCGAAAAGGCAGCAAGGCAAAAACCTATTTAGAAACACAGAGAAATGCTTCAAACTCACACTTCTGTCACATTCTGCTATAATGCCATTAAAAAAGGAAACATCACGCGCAAACGGCCAAGCCTTGCCTCAGCAATACTCTACAGAGAAGTGCAAGGAAGCAGATATAGGTTTGCAGTGATGAGTGACATCATCAAAAGACCAAAAGCCAAAATAGAAACAAAGAAAAAAACAAACCAAAAAAAAACCAAACAAAAAAAAAAACAAGAACCTTGATTATGGATGATTTAAAAAGGAGGACAGATGAGGAGTCCAATCGGGAGTGATGATGTCACACACATTTACAGAAACTTACAAAAACAGGCAACTTGGTCCAGTCTCAGTGAGGGAGCCCGCATTCGGAGGGCTTTAGCTGACAATTAAAGCACCACAAGCACCCCGAATCTCAGCGCACCAATCACACATTCCAGGAGTACCACCCACATCCCCTTAATTGTCTCAGCTGAGGTCATCTCCCCACAAACATTTTACCTTTATCCTGCCTACACACAGATCCTATAGAGAGGTATATGGACATTGCAGAGCAAAAAGGATCCTCTCATCTAGAAAGGGAGAAAGAGAATCCAGTCTGCTCTACATTGTTTCTAATGTACTCAATCTATGGAGCCACCATTGGAATCGCCGACCTTCACCAACCATCTCCACCCAGCAGGATGAGAGCAAAATCTGATTTAATACTTTCAAAACAAAGCAATGCATCCCCCCCATCCTATGTGGCAGACTTGCTGCCACATTAGCTTGTGGGGTTCATGCCTCAATGGGGTACTTTTTTTTGAAAGTACTAAAACAGACCTTCAGAGGGGGAGTTGAGACATGGGATGCCTTTAACCTCAAGTGATTCATCAGGAAGGAACGGTGATGTTTTCAACAGTAGTGGCACTGAAGTCAGCACTCCCATCCTCCGTCTCAGTTATTCTCCCCTCAAGCTCCTCAACATCTGCCTTTCTTCCTTTGTCCCACCAAACCCAGGTCTGACGATGGCAGCACGCCAACCCAGCTCTTGCCGGCCCCCTTCAATGTGAGTTCCCGCCCCCAGGATACATGCCCCTCCTCATCCCCTGCCCCAGTCCACCCCTGTGCGAGCACAGGGGTTAAGGGGTCAGCTGGAGGTCAGGATGGAGCTTGCTGGAAGTGACGTCATAACTAAGTCTGAAGATGAAATGTGGGTTGCGAGGTCACGACTGAATGCTGGTGATGTGTAAATGTAAAAAGCACTTTTTAGTGCAGGTTGAAATAAATCGATGAGCGAAGCTGATTTATATGACTGCTACAGAATACCCATAAATGAGCAAAATTTGTGTGAGTATGCATGCTTGTGGGTGTGAATGTTGATGAGGATGCTTGCAAAGGCTGCATGCAGGATTTTGGGGTTGGTGATGAGGGCCCACCCTGTTCCATGAAAGAAAGTAGCTGTGCATGTAAAGAGGAGTGGATGGGCGTGTCTCTGGGACGTACCTTCCTGAGCCAGTGAGGCCGTGGAGGAGGCGGCAGCAGCAGAGTTGGTATGCTGCCGGCCCACTATTGGATAGAAATGCTACAGTTGGGAGGGGCTATGGAAATTATGCAGGTCGATCTCATGCTGTTCAGTCATGGGCCTAGAAAGCTACGGGGGTACTGGCTACAGCCCAGATACATCTCAGACTTTGATAGAAATGGGCTAAAGCAAAGACGTGCACCCCTGTGGATTCCTAGGCCCAGGTTTGAAATCATTAGCCATCGACTGACCAATTACTTAAAGGCTGAGAACAAGGCTTCAATGAAAACAAGTCACTCTCAGCAGGCTGAGATAAAAAACACAGAATCTTAATAGTCACCTGGTTTTATAACACCACACTTGCCCCAAAACATAAATAAATAAATAAAATCTCATTAAAGTCTAGGCTTTGTTCTCTCAAACATGCTCCACGGGCAGCAGAAAAGAGGGATACACACGCACACACACGCGCACACACACACATACATACAGGGAGAGATACATTAGCACAGACAAGGACATAACTGGCACCCACATATAATCTGGTACATGACAGAATATCAAATTCTAGCCTGCTAACAAACATCATGATGCACTCATAATAATCCATCAATAATACAATATTTCTAACATATCACAAAAGGAGCTTCATATTTCAGTTCAGTTTAATGTTGTAAGCAAGCAAACTCCTGGGCGCACACAAAAACATTGTTATTTTGAGAATGAGTGGGTGAGTGTGCGTGTGTGGTGAGGGGGTTAAAAAAGGTGCAGAGGACTATCCACTTTCCTTCCTCCTCTCCCTCTGCATGTGCTGCGTGGGAGGCTGAGGGCGAAGGGCACACCCACCTGAGAAGTTTCTGGACACCAGCATGGTGGTGAGAATGGCTCCCTGGAGGAGGAGAGGAAGGAGAAGAGAGAAGTGAGGGAGGTATAATCAGAGTATGGCATTTTGCTTTATTTAACATGAATTCTGGTTTTTTTATTCTCTGGACTGTTGTGCATGCATTTCATTTTCTTTAAATATAGTCAAGACTTAATGCCTGTAAAACTGTATCCAATGTTTAAAGAACTGGGGAGATGCACCTTTAACGTTTTCACATCTCCAAGCCCTACAGTCTTCCATGCAAACTAATTTAAATGATGCGGCAAAACAGAATAGCTGATACTTGAGTTTGCATTGGTGGCAGTGAATGCAAACTACACCAACTGGAGCTTGATGACATTTGAAATGTTTCAACTAGAGGAAAAAGACGAGTTTCTCAAACATGTGGACATGTAGCAATTCAGAAACTCCCTGAATTGATCTTTTTATCCAGAAAGAAACAGATCAAAGACCTGGACAGACACGTGATCTCAGCTTTTGGTACTTGACAGTTTTGATGGCTGACATCAGTCGCTCATGGCAGCATAAATTACAAAGCTTAATAATATTTTAAAGATAACAAACAAACATATTTTTTAAATATATAATAGATGAGGGCTCCACAACAAATGACAACGAATAATATGCACAGCACAGCGAGTTTGAATATTTTCAACAGGATCCAAAAACAGATGTAGAAACATTATTTATATATGATGACATAAATAGGGTTGGGTTACACAGTAACTCGTGAAATGTTATGCATAATAACACAATGTAGCAATTCTGCGATACTCAATAACACTGTTATCTAACGGTGCATAACAGTATCTGTGTACAAACACGCCACATATTCACTAATGTTCTTTGCCATTTGAGTCATGAAGTACTACGTTGGGTCAAACTGGAAGGAGGAATCTTTTTAGAGCACCTACATCTTTTAATAAAAATATTGGCACCAGCATTTCGATACTGTATCCCAAGAGAAAGCAATTTATTTCCAGATTGATGTTTTGTCTATATCTATATACACACTTTGGGCAAGACTGACAGGTGAAGAAGCGTCCAGTCGAGGCAGGTTTAAAGGCAGAGAGGCCTACCTTGAGTTTTCGGCGAGCATTGAACTTGCGGAGACATTCGACTGTTTCCTGCCTGTGCATCATGGATGCCACTGTAGAACGGTGCTGTAAGAGGACAAAAATGGAACAAATAAACTTAAGTTTCAAACTCTCAGTGTGTGAATCTGAGTTATAGCTATGTGAAGGCTTTAATATGTTAATTCTCTAGGTAGTGTTCTGTGTTCAGATCTGCTTTACCATAATGTGCTATTCCACAGATTCTCTGAGGTGGTTTATGTGAATACTTACGCAGATCCATGGGTGTTTGAGGGCCTGTTCGGCAGTGATTCTCTTGGCTGGGTTAATCGTCAGCATCTGGTTGATCAGGTTCTTTGCCTCCGGGGTCACTGTGTCCCACTCTGGAGATGGGAACTGAGACAATTGGAGAAACAAGTAGGTGCATCAATTGTAAGAGTTTTCTGGTCAGTTGAAGTGGGTTTCTAGCCAATCCACTCCACATGGAAACCAGTTCTTGAATTAACTCAGCAAAATTAGGCAGATTATGAAAAAAAGCAGATTTGGGGTTTGGATTCACAGAACACATGCTGCACTTTTATTAAAACTAAAATCCCTTCAAACAAGCTGTGAAGTGACTTCATTATTCATAGACTGAGAAAGGAGAATACCCCTTCTCAGATTATCTCTCACTGTGTTACACACACACACACACACACACACACACACCCCTCTGCAATGCGTCAGGGAGGCCCTGATAGGATCAATAGCTTTGGAACACATCTCAATTGGACACTATTAAATGTTCAAAAACTGCTTAGCAAACCCCTGCACTGCACCCGTAACATCTAATCTCACACACACACACACACACACACTTACATCGTATGCCCCAGCTTTGATCTGCTGATAGAGTTTATGTTGATCTTCATCCCAGAATGGTGGATATCCCACTAACAAGATATAGAGAATAACACCTGACAGGAAACAAAGATCATGTTACAATACCAGTTACCATGGGAAGCAAGGAATAAAATCAAGACAAGAAAATGCAACAATAAGAAAAGAGGAAGGTTTTAAAACCTCGTTATTGCAACACTTTATGAACATGATGAAGTCACCTCTCTGAAAGAGGCTGCAAGGTTTCAAAATCATCCTGCTTGACTTTTATGATTCACATTAACCCCTCTGAAAACAATTTTACCTTCATACTTAAAGGCAGTTCAATAGGTTCATTTGACTCGAGGCAAACACTGCCAGTGTCAAAACTCACCACAAGCCCATATGTCCACAGGCTTGCCGTAGGGGTCCTTCCTCAGGACCTCAGGGGAGAGATAGCCAGGAGTGCCTGCAAACCCTAACCAAACAGATAAGACGACACAATTAACTTTTATTAAAATCCTAGTAAAAGCTACTTTTGTGCCGTTATATAAATAGATCAAATTATAGTGACCCCAGATTATGATAGTGTAGAGTCACAAGCAAATACCCATTAATCATCTCATCCCCGCCAGAGAGTCAGCCAAATGCTGGCAGTCTGGCTGTTAGCCAAGACACAATGACCTAAGCATGACCTGGAAAGTGACAGTGAGCCTCTTAAGCAATGCTCCTGCAACTACTTTTTGGCTTCAATGTGGCGGCAGATGTGAATCTATGTGACTTGATGTATGAAAGGGGGCCTGTTCAGTAGTGATTCATACCTGATGCAGAAACTATCCAGTGTTCAACACCCAGATAAAATAACAGATCAGGTAATGGACCTGCTCATTTTATATGCGTGTCTGTGTCACTGTTTTTGTTTTCTTACCAAACCAAGCTTGCTGGTCACCCTGCACTTCAATAGCAAGTCCAAAGTCTGCCAGCTTCACTGCAGCTCCCTTCATCTTACTGGCCAACAACAAGTTCTCGGGCTGACACACACACACACACACAGTAAAGCAGAGATCAAGACAGTGAGAGACAGGCAGTTAAAGGTACTCCTCAGTAAAGCTTTTCCTCAGAAATATTTATATTTGATGTATTTGACACAGCATGTGGGGGTGGGATAAAGGTGTGAGAGCGTGATGAAGAGACAGAGGAGGTAGGGAGAGGATAAGCAGTTGAGAATCTCCACAACACCTTATATGGGCATGGGTCCGTAGCCATAGAAACCACTCGGGAGTCATTTAGGTAGAGCTGCAGACTGCATGCTAAATGGAAAGTGTACTTAGTGCGAGGCAGCGTGTGTTGCAGTGTTCTAAATGGCCATTGTTTGGGCAGCGGGACATAAAGGGCCGCAGTAAAAAGCCCACTCAGGATAAAAGGCCAACAAATCAGACAGGCAGCGCTCGAGGTTATTCTCTGACATAGTGTGCACACATACCAAAAAAAAAAAAAAAACACGCCCACACGTGTCTCAGACATCCCTTGAGATGGTGTTCTCCCCACCCCGCCCCACCATGTTGCAGTTTCAGATTGAAAAGGTACAATTCAGTGCATATGTTATTAACATCTCATTACCTTAAACTGGGTTAAATGGAAAGCTGTAGGCAAAGGAGGAGCTCTCCTCTTCCTCTACTCCTTACATCTGAACCTATCAGCAATTTGGGACAAATCAAATACCCCGATGCTCAAAGGCTGGTGTGATGTCACGCACATCTATGCCTCCTCTCAAACGACGAGTGAATTTGTGCACGTATGAGCTCTTGAATCCTTGCCATAGGTGAGACAAACCCTTTCACGTGATCGTGACTCACCATCTCTGTGCTCAACATGAACATGCATCATGTGATTATGCACACGCGCGCGCACACACATATGCACCCACTTACACACAGAGTCCCGGTCAAGGACAGGCAGGATGACAGATCTGACGACAGAGGAACGTGGGGAGGGCGCAGTAAACAGCAGAGAGATGCAGGGGAAAAATAAAAGGGATGGAAGCAAAAATTGCAGAGAGGGAGAGAGATGGAGCAACTGAGAGCCATCTGTGTGTTGCCATGGCCACGAGCAGAGGTGTGTGTGTGTGTGGGGATGTGCGAGTGTGTGGTTGTCATGGAAACGGGCAGCCACTCACCTTGAGGTCTCTGTGCACAATATCATGCTGGTGGATATGATTGACACTCTCCAAGATCTGACTAATGCAGTGACTACGGAGACAAAAAAGGGGACAGAGAGAGCATGACGTGTCAGTCACTGCCCTTCATTACAAAAAACACCACGTTTACCCGACATGCCTCGTCTGCCTGGCAGCTTGTGTTGCGCTTTAAAAAAATAAATAAATAAATAAATAAACCTGATGCATGTTATTGCCATCATTAGGTTAAAAAATAAATAAATAAATAAAAACCTGACATTGCTCTTGATCACTGAAACTGACAACATGAATCTAGAGCTGTCGTGCAAACAGATTGTTTCAGTGCAAAGTTTAGACAACCTGCAGTTTTTCCCACAGAAACAGATTCTATTTGTGGCATGTAATGTGTGCTCCACTGCAAATATGTTAATTGCCCAGTCCCTAGTGACAAATATACAAAAGAGCAATGTATTCACTGCCTCTTCAGTGAGCCTCCTGTCCCAAAGACCAACTCCACTGTCTCAGACAGTCTCCTTGCTTCGCCATGCAGCCTCAGTCAGATCTGCGCAACAGCACAAGAGCCAGCTCTGCACCTGCTGCAGGTTCTCGGTGAAGTGGCTGTCCAGCTTGTGGCTGATCTCTAGATTAGAATAAGGACTACAGTCAGCTGCAGTCTGTCTGACAGTTGGGCCTGAGACTCTCTGGAGAGGCAGATGAATGATAACTGTACCACATCTTCCCATTAGGGAAAACTGATAGAAGAAAAGGGACAGGGCTAGCAACTTAGAAGTGATTTAAGTTTCAATATATGAGTGAGGCAACTGTCCCCTAGGAAAATCAATCAATCACAGATGACGTCACTTTCCTGAACAATTGGAAAAGAACATAAAGCTGGCAAGCCTGCAGTTATCACACCTGGGCAGCCTGCCAAGTAAAACCTATGTGTGGGAAACACTGACTTGTGTGTGATGAATTAAACATTTCAAAACTGAGATGAGTGATGAAATGATGGTCAACAGATGCAGCCATAATAATTTTCCAGGCAAAACTCCCTTGCTACAGTTTGTGGATAAATTTGCATCTTTCTGACTTTTGGTTGTATTAAAAAAAAAAAAAAAAAAAAGCATTATGAAAATGTCACTGTGGATATCAGGCTTATGTAATACACGCTTAATTGACACGAGAGTTAACCACTGAATCCATACTTGATGAATTAATAAGGACACTAGCTGTTAACAGCACCCATCCCTAAAAGGAAATAAAACTGGGGAAAAAACAAAAAACAAGCAAACAAAACTCCAATTTATTAGAAGGCAGTGGGTGTTAACGGTAACGTTTAACATAAAACATTTACCATACAATCAATTTTACTTTTCAAAGACATTATCCAGGTACAGTAGCTTAAAGAATCAATACAAAATCACTTGTGTGGGCGGCCTTTAACCACACACTCAATAAATCTCCATCCCGGTAGCAATTTTCATAATGGGGGCGTCAATTCAGCTGCCACTAATACCGCCACCATCATTTCTCAATACTGGCTCATATGCATGTTTCACACAATCCTGGTGAGTGTGTTGGCACATTATGTGTCTTGTGAAATTTTCCTACATGCCCATACAAGACCATCCTATTACTGTCCTACACACTGTGGCACCAGGTGATGATTTCACTATCTGATGCTCATGTTCAGGTTAATGGGTCAGATGTCACTTTCCTAGAAAGAGCGTGGCCCAGGCTTAATTCATATGGCTTGGTTTCTGTGGGTTTGTTCCCCCCTTGTAGGAAAAGACACCCCCCCCCCCCCCCAAATCCAAAAGTAGAGAGAATTCCTAATCTGCCCAGCACACAGCCACAGGAGGACAGCACAAACCCAAAGGAAGAAGGAACGAGCGGGGAAAGACAGAAAGATTACATGACACGATGCCAGCAAAAATCTAAGAAAATCATGTAAAATGCCAAATACAATTTCACAAGATGTCAAGGTGATGTCCCCTCAGCATATTCAGTGAACAATACAACAAATTTTCACATTTGAGAGGACAGAACTTACATTTTTTTGCCTCAGAAAAGGCAACAATAATCTGAACTGCTGGTCGATTGTGCAACTGTGCAATTGTTTCAGTACTACTTCAAAAGTCCCATACTACACCTATTTTAATACAAGTTAATTTAAGTTTCACACATCTGAACGCATCTTTCAAGCTCAGTAAGCAACACCGATTATTTAACCTTTATCTACAGTGGATTATACACAGACTGCAGATAAAACAAACGTACCCCTGTATTTGCTCTTGCAGCCACCAGCAGAGCATTTGGTGTGCTCTGCTAGCTGAGACATTTTGGAGTTAGCATCATGCTATACTCGCCCCCTTTCCACTCATCTCTAATACAGCAGTGATGTGGCTGGATTTAGATCTCAGTTTATTAAAACAAACAAAAAGAAAAAAAAAACAAAAAAGAATTGCAGTTTTACAATATGGGACCTTAAACCACATGGAGAGTGAAGCATGTGATTAAAGGGGGGGGGGGGTGAACTTGTTGCCAAGTGAATGCATTTCCTGACAAGAATACAAGCAAACCAATTACATGCACCGCTGTGTGCTTGTGTGTTCATAAAATGAGAGTATTTATATATTTAGTGGGATTATGCTGTGTGTCTGCAGCATCGTGTGTCTGCATGTAGAAAACTCATATCCTGAAAAAGATTGGGTGAAATATAAAATTCAAGTACGACTGAACAGAGAACACAAAAATAAACCTTGAAAATGAGGACAATTTTTACATATATAAATACATCTGTGACGCAGCATGCCAAAACCAGAATCAGCTTTTACTTTTTTGTTTTCCTATCATTTCAAAACTTCTAGATTAACAAAAAGAGATTTCATGTACGCATCTTTGTTTGTCAACTGTGCCTGTTCTTTGAATTATTGTGGTTTAGCAACAAAATGCAAACAGATAAATACTTAAGATAAAACTTCTAACAACTCCACTAGGTTTACAAGAAACCTTTGATCACAATATACACTGGCACAGCTGGAAATGTCAGCAGCATCACTAAGGCGACAAATTTCATGGTGCTCTTGCCAGGTCGCACCCCAGGCCCCTGTGACTGCACCGAGCGCGGTCCCCCCGGAATCTCTGACCAGCTTTTTCCATGCCGATTTCGAAAGACAAACATTTTTTTTAATGCATAGAAATGAGGATTTCATGATCTATGACACAGAATCTTATGATTCAGAGATCCTTTGGCCCTCAGACAAAAACATGCAATGTAAATCATGGGACCAAGAACACTTTCTAAAAACCAAAAACTATCACTGAACAGAGAAACTAAACTCTTTTTGGACACAAGAGTGCTACATCTAGGGTAAAAAGACCTTCCAGCTTGTTCTTCACACACAGTTCAAAAGCCAGCATTCATGATTTATTTACCATGGTGTGAAGATGCTTTAATGCACACAGCATCAGTAACGTGCATATTTGTGAAGGCACCATAAATACCGAATGATGTATATTTAGGTTTTGGAGCAACATACGATGCTATCCAGTCAGTGCCTTCTCCATGCAAGACCTTGCTTATTTTCAGCAAGACAATACCTGCATATAATCCAGCAGCATGGGTCATAGTGCACCCTATATTTTGTAGTGCAAGGAAAACATTCCTTGCACTACAAAAAGCAAAAAAAAAAAAAAGCTACTCTAAACTTTTGAGCTGCTGAAATTCTTTATCATGCAAATATTTTGCTTTTAAAAGAAGTGTTTTTTAAAAGATGAGGTGATGCAACACAGCAGTAAACATGCCACTTTTGAAATGTCACACAAGCAAATTCTCAGCATGTTTTCATTGCACCACTTTCAAATGAATACAGGGTTAAAACGATTTGCAAATCACCGCAATGTGCATTTATTTAGATTTTTCAGTATCGCTCCATGAAGGGGCGTTTACCTGGCATCGGCCTCACTGTAGTACTCCCTGGCTACAATGTCTTCAAAAAGCTCTCCTCCTGTCACCCTGTGACGGGAAGGAAAGAAAGAAAGGATCCGAAGAAAAAGACAGGGAGAGAGACAGGGAGGCAAACAGAGAAGTTGTTAGCATACACAAACAAACCAGTCGTACGCATGGATAAAATGTCACACTGTGTGTGTCTGTGTGTGTATATATATGGAGGATACTCACAGGTCAAAGACTAGGTAATGAAAGCCTTCCTCTGAAATGCTGTCATGGAGTCTCACTGCAAGAAAGAGGGTGGGATATGAGACTGACAGCAGCTAAGTGAAAGACATATAAAAAAAAAAATGCAGTTATGTTTGGCTGTTAACTCTCCCCATAAACTGAAGCTAAGGGAAAACTCATAAACAAAAATACGTGAAGAGAAGAGCGAGGCAGAGCTGGAGAAAAATAAATGTCAATTATTATTGTGATATATCGATTTTCTTTCTTAACCACGGAGATATGAGCACACCCAGTGATTAGGCAATTAATGAGCACTTCATTCAACCACACACTCCCTACAATTACTGAAACTGAGTGATGGTTTCTGGAATGTGTTTTGTTTGGGGGGAAATTACTGTTGAAACTGCATCTTTATAATGGACAC
Organism: Cichlasoma orientale; assembly: GCA_034780415.1. Taxonomy (NCBI): domain Eukaryota; kingdom Metazoa; phylum Chordata; class Actinopteri; order Cichliformes; family Cichlidae; genus Cichlasoma; species Cichlasoma orientale. The sequence goes on along the minus strand of JAVDPK010000897.1, from coordinate 222,273 downwards.
AGCAGGGCTGGAATGCAGGAGTGTCTATATGCAACTGTAATTGCAGGTTGTGATAGCATTACTCAAAGCTATGTCGGATCCAAACAATCCAAAGACCTTTCAAAAGCCTGCTTTCATCCCAATTAATTTTTTTTTCAGCTTTAAACAGTCATCCTTGCTGTATTTCAAACATAATTGCTAATACAGAGAGGCGATAAAAGGGTCATATATAGATATGTATTTGGACGGTCTGGGGGAGCTTTTGACAGTTGGTGGTGACTAGACAGAAATTATGAATCAGGGTATGCAGTCAACCATTAGGCTACTTGGACACCTCTATATATGGGTATTTTGCCCTAACCAGAGAGCAGTCACTCATGCATCTGTCAATTTTTCAGCAGACACAGAAGCTATGGGCAGATTTATGAACTCCTCTTTTGCCCACTTAGAACAACCTGTTTTTCTGTCACTGTTTTGCTCCCTGTTTCAGGAACATGATGTCCCCATTCTTAATAAGTAATCACAAAACAAGACCTATATGAACCACTACAAAAAACAAAAACCACAAACATGGGCACAGAAAGACCAGAAGCAGTCTAGGAATGGTTCTTCTGGTCAAGAACAAAAGTAGCAAACACACTAATGAGTTCATTCTGCGGTTATGTGACAACCACAGCGGCTCTCTACTTGTCAACTTAACTAAACAGCAGCAGAATGACGAAGCAGGATCCAGGAAGCTCGATCCAGGAGTTACAGAACGGGCCTGAGATACAGCTTAGGTTTAGCATCAAGAAAGAAACTGTTATCGTTATGTAAAGTGAATATCAGTTGTATAATAAGATGAAGTAGGATGGCCCTGCAGCAAGAAACAAGAGCGACTGTTCTTTTCTCCTCCTCCCATCTTCTCGCTCTCCCTCCATCTGTCTCCTACTCCTGCTTTCGTCTCTCCATCTGTCTCATTTTTGTGCCCTCTTTTGTCTAAAGTTTGAACGTATACAATGCCAAAATAAGCCAAAAAAGGGGAAAGGACAAGAGAGAGAAATGTATATAGAGAGGGAAAGAACAGGAAAAGTAGGTGAGGGGCAAATGAGTGCCTGCGGGTGGGGGGTTAGAAAACTAGGACATGAGGAAAATAGAACTGAGCAGTGCAGCGAGAAAGGTGTCATTGATTTTGTCATTTTCCCCTTTGTGCCCTTTAATACCCATCTCTCCTCAACATCTCCATTAGGAGATGTATAATTCATATCAGTGCAAAAATGAATTTCCATCAGAAAGGTTAAAAGGAAAAAAAAAAAATCCCAACCCAGCAGGTAAGAAGGCAGAGGACATTTCTCACATATAAGCTTTAGTTATCTTAACAGTTAACAGCAGAACAGAAATTTGCTCGGCCACACAGGCAGCAACAGCCGGCTTCGAGACAACATTCAAGTCATCTTCACACATGCACGACAGGCCCAAACCCTTCTAGACGGTCTTTAACCTTCCAGCTCCCTAGTACAAACTCTGTGATGTCGGATTGAGCCGAAGTGTGAATATTGCAGTTAATATTTTGGTGCATTCGTCGTTGGTGAGTGGGCGTCGTGCGTGCTGCCTCCTGCATGTTCTATCTACCCAGCTCCCTCGCCTATGCCAGAGTATTTCCAGTAGCGCATGTGTGTTTGAAGCAGCCCATTTCCTGCTGTGTGCTACATACAAGGGGGGGGGGGGGGGCCTGGAAAAAAACAGGACCTGATTTTCCCAAAACTGTCCGAAGTTCATGTGTAACTGCTTCGGTGACCTCTCAATTTGAGTGGCACTGTTTTTTTGTTTTTTTTGTTTGTTTTTTACATTAGCGATGGCGGTAATTTATGTCTTCACTGCAAAGAGTAGACAAGTTCAAAAGTAAAATCATGTCCTGTTAAACGACAGGATTGCCAGCAAAAAATGGTGCAAATGAGATTATTAAGACTGCAATGATCAAAACAGCCTAACATTGGAATAGCCAATTAAGATAACATTTAAAGATGACGGCATCTGTTGTCACATTCATTTATACTGGCTAATGTTCAAAGAAAGAGCTAAAAGCCTTTAAACAATTAGTTTTATAGCTTTGTTTTCCTGTCACAAAAATAAATAAAATCTATGCAAAAATTGTAACATTGTGAATTTAAACATCAGTATGGGCACAAAATTTGTGACTCTGTAGAATGATCAACAGTAGTGCACAATTTCACACACAGACAACAATACACAATATCAAACTAAACCAGAGGAATATAGCGCGACTCAAGTTCAACATAGTCAGACTCTCTTTGAATTAGCTAACTTGCCAAAACCTAAAAACCCCGCTCAGAGATGATGGGTATCACGGCGATTGTTAACTTCTGCTTTAGGCTCTGTGCACGCTCATGTGTAAGGGGGCATTTGATTGACTCTTCTTAGGCACAAAATCTGAACACTGCCTACTCCAGAGACATTATCAGAGGAACGAGTGATGGAGATCTCTACAGATTTAAAAATATGAGAAAAACGAAACCCCGTTACTGCAAATAAGATAAGACAGTAATGCTGCAGGAAATGATTAATCTTGTGATTTGATCATCACAAGCGCAAGCTGAAAAATAAATACAGCGACTCAAATTCATGTATTTATTTTACCGCTCGGTGCGCTCTCTGCGTTTCTGCTCATTTCTTATCTGACAGTGGCACATCAGAACTCTGAAACTTTAAGTTGAATACATTTAAACATTATAGAGTGTTCAAGTCAGAGTCTGTCCTATAGCCTAAAAAAGGAGAAGGTAACCAGATCAAAGGGAAAATAATTTTATTGACTGAGCGGTATTACTGGTGATAACAGCCTATGGTCTAATCTTTGGTCATCAGTATCTCTAATTTCCTTAAATTGCTTCATGAGAGTTCATGAGATCAATCCTGGATGCAAGTACCATGCGGACCATCAAATCATCCCTCATCATATAGCAGATAATTGTAACTGGAGCGCCAGGATTAAGGTTTATCCTCATTTCTATAAACAGATTTTGATGCCTACATGTGCATTAGTGCAATATTCCAGAAAAGTGTGTGACTGTGTGATCAGCTCTGCTTTGAAAATACCACAATAATTTTATGACAAAAATATCTTAATTCAAAGTCAAATCATTTGCTATTATTATTTCTAAAGGTCAACGGTGACAACCACATCTTAAAGTATGACAAACAATATTTGTGAAATTCTCTGCTGCAGACAACCAGCACAAGGACTGCATTGGGCTAAAGCAAAGCACACTGTTGGTCAGATACTCACCGATGTTGGGGTGTTTCAGGAGACGGCAGATGCGAGCCTCTCTCTCAAGCTTCTGGTGGTCTGCATACACAAAAAAGAAGTTTAGACAAGTTCAAAACACAGTGACAAAGTGTTTAATAACACAATGCAAATTTCACTTGCGGTGCTTTAACAAAACACGGTCAGCTGTCTCTTACAACTGTACGAGATGGATAAAATAAGCGAAACAGCTAAAAAGTGTAACGATGCACCAAAATATGAGCTGAATATCCGTATTCTCCCTCATAGTGATTATTACAGCTTACTGGACTGTAACTCGGTAGTGGCAGATCACCAAAGTCAAGTGATCAGTACTATATCTGAAATGATCAGTACATGTGTAAATAATTCTATATTACTTTAGTACACATATCAGTAAAAGGTTGATCACTAAAACAGTTCTGTCAATCAGAATTTAGTTATTAGAAATGAATACAGGAAAGTTAAAGAGTGTAAACCATGCAATAAAGACATGCAATTTTCACCAGACAGAACTGATATGGGGACATTGTGGTTTTATGGTGTGGGTCTTAACCACTAGGTGCTACAAAATTACCAATGTTTGGTTTTCCTGTACTGTGGTGTTGTCAACAAAATACCTATTAATGTCCTCCAGAGAAGTCAGTGCCTGAGACTAGAGCACATGAAAGACCAGGCACTTGTTTTCCTTTTAAGAAATTGACAATGCTCTGAACAGAACCCTGAGATGCACATATCTAATAATAAAAATAAACTCACGAGTATAGTTTCCTTAGGAATTATGACTTACAGCAGCCATTGTCTCTATATGCAAATATTTAAAGGATGATTTGTTCTATGTACAGAAACTCATTAACAATATTATTATTATTATTATTAGCATTAGCAATACAGTCATTCCCATGAAGTGGCTATCTTTACTGCTGAAAATTCACAACCTGAGCTACAGTGATGCCATGTACGCACATGTGGTTTTATAACACACAAATAAGTAATAAGTAACATAAGTAATAAGTCTGTTTGTAGCAACAGGTGCAGGAGTTTGCATGCGTGCAGGCATGCGTGCGAGCGTGCGTGCAATGGGGTTTAGCATGAAGCACAGTTATGAACACTGCAGTATTTGCACTTTAGGCAAAGATTACACACCCGCCTAATCTCCCGACCAACATCCTTATTTGAGAATTTTACCAAGTCCTGTAACAATGTGTGTGCATTTGTAGGTCTGTAGACTACATGACACTTTTAAACTGCTCCATCTAATTACCACAGGAAGGAACCATGCTACAGCTGAGGTCAGAGGTCACGTGGGGTAACTGTAATAAAGAATGACTCAGTGTGTGCGCTTTATCACTGTAGTGAATTGAACTCAACCACACAGCTCCATGGCAATTACACCACAGAGACACAGGCTCACCAAGATTTGCATTCATTTCCCCAGCGCAGCAACAACCTCAGATAAAATTCACATGCTGCTGCTGAGTAATCAACTATCACCTTACCCAGCTGTTCTTCTATAATGCAGTATAGTGTGTACAGGCATTAGAGCATGCTACTATAAAAAGCAGCATCATTTTTCTGCATTTTTCTAGATGGTTTCTGGCTGTCATGTCTACTAACGCGGACAAATAAATCATATTGTCAAACATGCATGATAAACATATTGAAAAACTTTAGCATGCACCATTCAGTGACACTGAACATCATTTGGAGCCCTGGATACATCAGGGCTAAGATTTGGGCCCCATTATACCTGCTGTCCATACAACAAGGATGACATCAGATTAATGTAACATCTGCTCACACAAGCCACCAATTCTGCTGGTTGTGCACCTCTTTATTTTTGTAACCCGGCACGTTGCGCCGCTGCCGCCAAAGCCGGGTTGATGGCACGAGTGTGTTGATTTTTACCTCCATTTTAATAATATATCTGCACATAAGCTTGGATATTTACAGATTATACAGAGGGAGATGTTGCAACAGTTTGAAAAGATGAGACTTTGCAGAAAAAACATAAAATGGATGTGGCTGTGTGATGATGTCACCAGCGGTGCACAAAGCGACTGATGCAGTGGGTATAATGGGGCCCTTAAGTGTTTTGGAATTGTTTGGTTTTCCCGAGCCAAATGAAGGAGGGGGGAAAAAAAATTGACAGATGTTCTCCTGTATGAATTTTGGTGTCTCAACCTGCAGCTATCAAAGAAGCAGTGGTGAGCCTGCAAACCCGCGAAAAGTGAAGGATATCTAGAGTGGACAACTTAACTCGTTCCTAAGTACAACAAAAACCTTTGAGTAATAACCCAACAAGAGTTCGTTCTCAAACCACCTGCACAACAAGAATAAATGTGTAGAAAAATAGAAAATTGCCTGCTTCCACCTGCTTGTTAGACAACTATAAACTGTTAGCTGCCAGTTGAACATGACACATCTTTTCAGATTATTGTAAACTTAGCTATGGACTGAGAGACTAGTTTTAACCCACCTACACATTTAGTTTACCAAGTTTTTACAGAAGTATATTCGAGATTATTGCTACTGTAGACATTATTGTCTCATTTTAGTTATTCAGTTATCTGAATATAACCACATCCTATTATATTTACATGCAAAGCTAGCTGTAACCTCAGCACCAGCGCTCTCCATTAACTTGCGAAAAATTCTGAATTAAACTGCACAGCCAATGTGCCCACTTCAATATTTATTTATTGCATGTTATATTGTCATAATACTGAAAAATGGCCTTATATCGTGCAGGCCTATTGTCTACCCTCTGTTTCATTAACTTCCTGAAGATCTGTCTGTCTGTCCTCCCGCACCATGCTACACTCTGCCTTCCACTAACCTCCCTGTTGTCAAGCTACAGGTGTAGATTTCCCTCATCTAAGAGAAAGCGAGTGAATAAGGGAGAGACCTGAACCACCTCCTAATTACACCAGTGACGCAGGACCGAGAGACAGACAGAAGGAGGGAGGATTACATGAAACGTCCATTTGCTAGAAGAGGATCACAGCTCCCCTGTGTGTGTGCACGCGCTTCTGTGTGTGTACAGCAGTCTACCCTGGTGCAGTGTCACTGCAGTGCTCACTAATTCATTCAATCTCCTTATTTGTTGGTGCGAGAGTATGTGGTAGAGGAAGACAGTAAAGAGAGAGCTGGAGGGGTAATTACTGGCACTTCCTGCTGCTCTCTAATTGGCCATCTGCTTTGCCATGGGGCGGGCCTACAGCCATCTTACATCAGCTGAGAAGGATGGAGAGGACCTGACACACATACGCGCACACCCCCCAACCCCCCATTTCTGCCACACAAAGCTGACAATCTGACTGAAGGCTTGAGGATCCAGTTCAATCTGTTTCAGGCAAGTTTACATCCAAACTGTTAGGATGGGAAATACTGACAAAATGAAGTAGAGCCTATCAGTAATGGCAATAAAACCTTTTATTTTTGGAGGTGAAGAGATAGAGATATTTACTGGAAATGGTTCCATACTGCTTATTTTTCCTCTACTTCTGATTTAAGAATAGATATTGCTTTGCTAAATGTAGTGTAACAATACTTTCCTATTCCATACATTGGGAAATTAAAAAAAAAAAAAAAAGTATGGGGGAAAAAAAACTTTTTCCTAAAATAACAAATGTTCTCAAATGTCCCTGAGTTAATTAACACAAAAGCACACATACATATTAATTATTAGATATACATATATCTGACATAATGTGCGTCCAATATGTTGCTTCCAGGAAGTTACACTATATTGCCAAAAGTATTCTCTCCTCTGCTTTCACACACACACACATGAACTTGAGTGACATCCCATTTTTAATCCATAGGTTTTAATACGATGTCGGCCCACACTTTGCAGCTGTAACAGCTTCAACTCTTCTGGGAAGGCTTTCCACAAGGTTTAGGAGTGTTTATGGGAATTTTTGACCATTCTTCCAGAAGCACATTTGTGAGGTCAGACACTGATGTTGGATGAGAAGACCTGGCTCACAGTCTCCGCTCTAATTCATCCCAAAGGTGTTCTATCTGGTTGAGGTCAGGACTCTGTGCAAGCCAGTCAAGTTCTTCCACACCAAACTCGCTCATCCATGTCTTTATGGATTCTTGAATTCTGAACTCGTATGCAGTCATGTTGGATCAGGAAGGAGCCATCCCCAAACTGTTCCCACTAAGTTGGGAGCATGAAATTGTCCAAAATGTCTCAGTATGCTGAAGCATTCAGAGTTCCTTTCACTGGAACTAAGGGGCCGAGCGCAAATCCTAAAAAACAACCCCGCACCAAAGTCCCCCCTCCACCAAACTTTACACTTGGCACAATGCAGTCACACAAGTACCGTTCCCCTGGCAACCACCAAAACCAGACTTTCCCATTAGATTGCCAGACAGAAGCGTGATTTGTGACTCCAGAGAACAAATCTCCACTCTAGAGTCCAGTGGTGGCGTACTTTACAGCACTGCATCTGACACTTTTCATTGTCCTTGGTGATGTAAGGTTTGGATGCAGCTGTTCAGCCATAGAAACCCATTCCATGAAGCTCTCTACACACTGTTCTTGAGCTAATCTCAAGGCCACGTTAAGTTTGGAGGTCTGTAGCGATTGACTCTGCATAGAGTTGGAGACCTCTGTGCTCTACACACCTCAGCATCCACTGACCCCGTTTTGTGATTTTACATGGCCTACCACATCACGCCTGAGTTTCTGTCATTCCCAATCACGTCCACTTTGTTATAATACCACTAACAGTTGAATATTTACTAGTGAGGAAACTTCATTACTAGACTTGTTGCACAAGTGGCATCCTATCACTGTACCACACTGAAATTCATTGCGCCCCGGAGAGCGACCCATTCTTTCACAAATGACTGCAGAAGCAGTCTGCTAGGTGCTTGATTTTATATGCCTGTGGCCATGGAAGTGATGGCAACACCTGAATTCAATGATTTGGATGTGTGAATATATACTTTTAGCAATGCATTTTAAAGCCACTATCTAAACTAACAAGTAGAGAGACATAACTTTGTTTTAATAGTCACTGGGACATGAAAACTACATGTACATAAAACCCAGTCAAATCTCTCAAAAAGCATTTAAAATGCTTTGGAGACTTTTCCCCCAAAACAGGATTAAAAAGCTTTTTTGCCTGCATATCATACTTCCCTACTATACATGTGCACTGTTATGACACTGGGGCTTCCATAGCATCTCTGTCTTATTCAGAGCACTGAACAAATGCCATGTCATTACTGAATATGACTAGCCATGAAAAAATAAGTATGCATTGCTTACCTCCATCTTTACTCTAATAAAGAGGGGGCTGGACGATAATTATTAGATACGCCTGCCACCACACAGCTGAAACAGTCATGAACCTCTACTGTGCTCATGGATCAATGCAACAACACAACTGGATCATGTTTCACCAATCTGGCTGTTGACTGGCTCATTAAAAGCAAGAAAGACGCTCAAGGGAGCCTGAACTGTGATTTTGTTTCACTACACTACTAGTTAAAAAACAACAACAATTTTTTTTAATATATATACACTCATTGGCCACTTTATTAGTTACATGTTACTAGTATTGGGTTGGTCCCCCTTTCATTTTCAGAACCGAATTAATATTTCAAGGCATAGATTCAACAAGGTGCTAGAAACATTCCTCAGCGATTTTGATCCATATGGACATACGATCTGTTCCACCACAACCAAAAAGGTGCTCTACTAGAGATCTGGTGACTACGGAGGCCAGTTGAGTACAGTGAACTCACTGTCACGTTCAAGAAACCAGTTTGAGATTTTAGCTTTGTGACATGGCATGTTATTCTGCTGGAAGCAGCCATCAGAAGATACAGTCATAAAGGGATGGACATGGTAAGCAGCAATACTCAGGTAGACTGTGGCATTTAAATGACGCTCAGTTGGTACTAAGGGGTCCAGAGTGTCCCAAGAAAATCCCCTACATCATTACACCACCACCAGGTCGAGCCCTTGATACAAGGCAAGCTTTCATGTTTTTTTTAAATGCTAAATTCTGATCCTACCATCCAAATGACTCAGCAGAATTGAGACTCAGATAAGGCAACATTTTTCCAGTCTTCTATTGTCTAATTTTGGTGAGCCAGTGAAAACTGTACCCTCAGTTTCCTGTTCTTAGCTGACATGAGTGGCACCTGGTGCGGTCTTCTGCTGCTATAGCCCACCTCCTTTAAGGTTGCTGTTGATGTTGTGCATTCAGAGACATTTGTTTGAAGTTTGAAGCAGTCTGGCTATTCTCCTCTGACCTCTGGCATCAACAAAGTATTTTTACCCGGAGAACTGCGGCTCACTGGATATTTTCTCTTTTTCAGACCAGTCTTTATAAACCCTAGAGATGGTTGTGTAGGAAAATCCCAGGAGATCAGCATTTTCTGAAATACTCAGACCAGTCCATCTGGAACCAACAACAATGCCACATTCAAAGTCCCTTAAATTATCTTTCTTCCTCATTCTGATGCTCAGTGTCAGCAGGCTGTCTTGACCACGTCTACATGCATAAATGCCACCATGCAATCACCTTATTTGAGATTGGTGTCAATGACTGGTTTAACAGGTACATATCTTTCTGGCAGTCATTTAAAACCGTTCACATTTAAAGAAATATGCTGATGATTTTTTCCATTTGTTTGTTATTTACTCACATAGCAATTTTTCTGTTCCATTTCTATTTGAAAAAAACATATATATCGCTGAACATCAAGACTTTATGGAAAGTAATTCAGTGGGCTAAGTCTCCAGAAGGAAAACAGATGAATCTGACTGGTTTGCTGTTTAAAAACGACGACAACAACAGTAACAAGCGACTTTGGCAACAGAGATGAGCGATGTACGGAGCGCATTGAAACAGAAATGAAAATTGCTGAGCAATAAGTGCAATTTGTAAAATAGCACAAGAGAAATAATTTCACTGGGACAATTATACCGCCCCAGGCCACAAACTGCAGGAAGACAAAATGCTGAGAAGAAAAAAAATATTAAAGTAGTATTAGAGCAGACAGCTCGTGCGTGTGTGTCTCTCTCTCTCACACGCACGCAGTGTTGCAGCAGACTATGCAGTAGCCATCAGCCTTCCAGTCACTTCAATCAACAAAAAAAAAAAAACCCAGAGCATTCATACTGCACAGATAAACTCGTGTTACACCAACGCGGCACTTTGTGCACTCAAAACTGGTGATTTTTATACTTGGGATTACTTTGTTGCATTTTTCATGTTTTCTCTTATTCAGTGGGTCATTTTAATTATTTCCATTTACATGTCTTTGCCAGCTAAACAAACCCCTACCTCACATTTTAGCTAAAGCTGCCAAAATGAAAACCTCCATTTCTTTAAAGTGAGAATCAGGTGGGTGTCAGCGCCTACTGCGCATGCTGCTGCCCACTTGCATCCATCCCAAACGGCCTGTGGACAAAACTATACCACAGCCAACTCCCTACATCCATCTATCCACCCACTTTACCCATTTCCTTCCTTCCTTCCTGTTTTTTTTAAGTTTCCTTCCTTCCTTTCTTTCCCTCCCTGTCTCCCCTTTCCCCCCTCCCTCCCCTTCAGATTACTGCAGTGTTTACCACAGCTTTAGGAGACTTACCCACCAGGCCACGCAAACTGTCACACTTACATGGTTTTTTTTTTGGGGGGGGGGGGGGGGGCCAAACACAAACACAACACCCAAATCCTACTGGGCAAGTTGCCTGCTCATGCACTAGCTGCCTGGTGCAGACGTGTCCGCATGTAGGTGCATGTTGCGTCAGCAAAGCAGCCTACTGCGATACTTCTATTAGCATCAAATTATCATGTTCATTCTTTTGTCCAGTCTATTGTATCTCCTCCTCTGTCTCATTTCAGCCTCCTCCCTTGGTGTGGAGTGTCACCAAGTTCCTTGCAAGACTATGCTGTTTAAAATCTCCTCCTCTCCTGGCCAGCTTTCTTCTCCCCTGGCAAACACACACATATGCACAGGCCTACATTGTACTCCCTGCCTCTGCAAAGAGCCAACAGTTTTCTGCTGAGACCGTACTTTTCCTTGGTGGGACATTAATACTGGTAGCTGCCCTACGTGGACACTTGATGGCAGGGAAAGAACAATAACAGCATTACAACACACTCGCACAAAACAGACATGCTCCATTAGTATAACTCCCGCTCTCTCGCCGTCTCCCTTTCACACAGACACACAAATGCCATCAGACACAGACAACAACAGGGAGGCGCCTATGGAATCCGTGGGGTCTTAGTGGTTGATGAGATACATTTAGCATAAGTGGATTAGCCTCAATACAAACCAATCCCCGTTTGTAGGAAGACAAGAGAACGGCAATGAGAGAGAGGCAGACTGAGAAAGAAAGAGGCAGAGAGGTAATGAGAGAGAGTACAGGAAAGGAGAACAAAGGAAGCCAGGTGTGTGTGAACACCAGAAAGGAGTCTGCAGTGCTAATTTGGCAGATACAAAAAAAAAAAGAAAAAAAAAAAAAGGAGAAAATCTGAAGCCTGGGGAGGTCCTGACATAGTGACATAAGCGTCCGTCATCATTACAACATTACGTGCCACGCCATGCATGAACACGTGGGTCTGAACGTCTGCAGGGTGGCGCACGAGTGAAGCAACTAATAAAATTCAGGTGTGGACGATGCAGCAGCGCCAATCAATTAATTGTACAGCGGCTGTCTGCTTGCACCACAGAGGAGCGATTGAGAGTTATTTAATACAGAGTTCTTAAAGCGCGTTAGCGAGGTTTCTGATAAGAACTCCCCACGGACACAACGACCCAATAAAAGATTTCCTCTGCAACCGGAATAATGGGACTTCTGTTTCCGCACAGTTTCCAGTAAGCAGGATTTTTCTACACAATATAAGGATATTTTATAACTTCAATATCTTCGGTAAGCCCCAGCAGGTGAAGAAAAAAAAAATCTGTGACTGAACTGCTTTTCAACAATACTGAATTTACGAGATTTATCCATCGATAAGATGAAGTAACTTGATTTGTCAAGTATTTAGTTCACTGGATTAGCCACAAACAGGAATTTAAACCCATTATTTTATCATTGAACTGCTTCTGAATAGGATTTCCAGAAAGATCCGTGTGCACCACTAAAATATGCTGTTAAAGCAAAGCAAACAGATATTGGTGTCTGTGTCGGTGTGCATGGTGTTAGCGTACCTCTTGCAGACAGCTTCTTAGTGTTGATTATTTTTGCAGCATATTCTTGTCCTGATGACTTCTTTACACACCTACGCACCACTGAAAAAGCTCCCCTAAGAAGAAAGAACATAAACAACCAAAAATCAGTTCCATTTCAGATGCTGCCTCTCTGTCACACACATACACAAAGTGTGACATTTGAAGCTGCATCTACATACGTGGCAGTGGTTTGTTCGTGAATGCTAACAATCTCACCCTTTCCCCACATCTTTTTCTCTCTCTCACACACACACACAAGCTTTTTTATTTTACAGTCATCACTATAAACAGGGGCAGTCAACCTGAAAAGGTGAGACAATCAAGCAAACCAGCAGCAGCAGTCATAACAGGCTTCTCAAGCAGCTATGAAAATGAACGACCAAGTGCTCTTTCTAATCTTTGATATGCACACCACACAATGCAACCTACTCCCCCCAAAAGGAAATTCAATTTGCAACAGGCAGCACAGAGACTGGGCTGCATTTCACACAACAATCGTCAACATTTATTACATTCACACTTACAAATGTGCTCAAACATAAAAGGAAGTGCACACTACAAGACGCCTGCCACTTTGAGGAGTTTCATATTGACCTAGATGAATGCTCTCACAGAAGCTCAGACTGTATGATTCTGAGTGTTACACAAGATGTAATTACACTTGATTTTTGTAGCCTCTGGACAAACCTGCAGTTTCTAGCCCTCAAGAGCTTCCCTAAAAGAGAAGGAGGGCTGCTTTTTTTTTTTCTTTCCCTGCTGTGGATGATATATGGAGGTCTGCTCCTTTCTGCAGCACTCTGCTCCTAGTCTCAATTATTCACCAGCAAATGAGTGGCAACAGGTGACACAAGTACAAGTCAGTGCCTTGACATTAACAAGCTATGACGAAGCAAAATTCATTAACAAACAGATGCAGAAAGACTAACGGAGGTAAGTGGTCAGTCTCGAGAAGGATGAGAGCCAGTGGAGGCAAGATCTGTAGGTGTGTTCATGTATGCCAGTGGACTGGCTGTGCAATCAGTGCCATCGATTACTGTCAATTACAAGGGACAGAGTGGAAGTGGCAGCTGAAATTAAGGGCAGTGTATCTTTATAGGGCCAGTGTCGCCCTGCTGCTGATTTGAGAGATAAAAGCCTTCGCCGGCCAAGAACAGCAGATGCTGCTGCTGAAGCAGAGGAGGTAGCACTCCGGTTTTTCTGCCGTCATCAAAATACCGAGAAAACACGTCATGCCTCATACACGGTAAACGTCAAATTTCCCTTGTAACCACCAGGCATCGCCAATTACCTCTGTTAAAGAGCCATAACAACAATTCATTTATGGGTAACACGATGGAGGGGGCGGCTGATACGCAGAGCTTATGGTATTACAGTGCAAACATAAAGCGTCACAGCCTGGACTGAATAACTTCCTCATTAAGTGATCCAGAGATACGTAGCGTTACTCAACACAGTAACACAAATCATCTGCAGCTGCTCGGAGAAGAAAAAAAAGGGGGGGTCGGCCTAGTTAGCTAACGACCACAGCCTCAGGTCGAGCCCGCACGGAGCTGCCAGCCCCGTGGGCTGGTGAAATGTCACAGGGCTACGTCTCCGGCGTCTCTCGGGGCCCCGCTGACGGGTCCAGCAGACCAGAAAACACCGGCTACCAGCCACGGAAAGGCCAGCAGCTGTTCATACACCAACATCTGTGCATTCTGTTCATCCCGATCAGCGATTAAAAGACGCAATGTTAGTCGGCTAACTCGACCAGTTTGTCAATATCAGCGTGGTAGCTCGCTGGCTAGTAACTGAACGTAGTGCGCTCTTCCCTTTACTGCGGGAGCAGCTGTTAGCCTATAGCAGGGGTTATTTAGCTTGACTGCACTACGACAATAGCACACTCCTGCTAACATGCACTGACAGATCATTAAAAGCACCCAGCATGATTAAGTCTACAAGCTATTTGGGCTAACTATCGCTGCTAGCTGGCTAACCAGAAATAATATGAGGCGAGGTTGCGGGGGTGGAGGACAAAACGACAAGACAAACACGATGCACACTGTAACGTTACTGCCGCTGCTTACTTCCCGAGCTCCTCGTATAGCTGGTACTCGTCGGTAAACCGGGTGGAAGTAGCGGTGGTTGCCATGGTTGGAGCCGTGAGAGGGGAGCCCGAGCCTTGGGGTACGACGGCAGCGGCGGCAGGCTCTCGTACAGGGTCCGAGAGGAGGGTAGCCTAGCCTCCAACACTAAAGCACCTTTCTGACAGGCAGGCAAGACTGAAGAGAGGAGAGAGGCGAGCACGGACGGAAAGGGAGGGGCTGGGTACAAGAGGAGGAGGAGGAGGAGTGATGATGATGGTGGCGGCGGTGGGTGTGTGTATGTGTAGTAAAGAGGAGGAATCCTCGCGAGAATAGGCTCGTGCAGCAACGAGAGCTGGGCCTCCTATTCAATGAAGTCACTGAAAAATGTGGGGAGATGGTGGTGAAAATTTCTCTCAGTCATTTAGAATAAATAATTCACCTTTTGCAGGGCAGGAGATCACAATGAGATGCTGTTAAAGTGCACGCAGCCACGTGATGGTGCAGATGACTGGCTGAGAAACAGCTTTGACAGCCAGCGCCTGTCTCTTCTCATTTCTATCAAAGTATTGCAGGCAGCAGCCCCGGCAGCAGCGTTTTTACTGCACTGGTTGGGATACACCCATCACTGGGTCACACCTCACTGCAGCAGAGTCAAACTGTGACACACGCACACACACACACAAAGCACAAGTTCACACTGAAGGAATCAATATTGATTAATGCAGGTCTTGCTCTCAACACAGGAGGTCGGCCTTTCTGAACAACTGAATTGACTTTGCATTTGAGAGGAGTGCATGTGCATAAGGGAGATAGGGATGGTTAATGGGAGCTGTGTGACTGCTGTATCAGGTTTCCACTGACGAGCATGCACCTATGTTTTTCCACAGTGTGAGGGCTGTTGGCTCAGCGGCGCTAAAAGATGGTGTCACAAAGATCCAGAGTGCCTCTCTAAATGTTTAATGTGGCATGAGTGGGAGGCCATCAGAGGACAGGCGGGTGGGGCTGGAGGGAGTCATAGAGCTCGAGAGTTACAGTTAGAGGCCCTCTGTGCAAGCACTCCAGCTCTGAGGTGGGACAGCAAACAGCACACGGACACAATCATAAGGAAAAGAGAGCAAAATGGTGATTTCACTTGAAAATCTTTATGCGTGGTTGTCAGCGTGGGAACGCAAAGCTGAAAACACAGAAAAGTTCAAATATTACGAGTGCAGCCAGCTGAATCGGTGATGGAGAGCATGAAAAGAAGGCCAGCATTTTATGTGTGAGCGTGTGCATGTTTGTGTGTTCTGTGCTAGACAAATGAGCGCTGCATTGTAGGCTACTGGCCCTATTCTGCCCTCCTTTTCCTACGTGCTAACCCCGCTGCCTCTCCTCCTCTTCCTCCACCTCCTCAGCCTCCACAAAAGTTATATAATGGTGAACTCCTCAGCCTTTGTTATCTCACACCAACCACACACTACGCCTTGCCCGCTTCACGAGAGACAGAGGAATGAGGAGAGAGAAAGAGGAGAAAGTGGGAAGAAAAGAAAGATAGTCTTTGATATTTTTTTTTCATATTTTATTCTCAGATTACAGTCACACATATGCACACACTTTGCACTTTATATGTGTGTGTTGCCTAAAGTGACACTGTGATTCCTGACCACCAGCTGACTGTGAATTCTCTCTTGGTTTTGCAATGAAAATGGAACACGAAGGTGGCAGCTATTTATGCTGACATCTCTTAGTACTCCCATGCCGCCCTGCAGGGAAAAGCAAAACACTCAGTGTCTATGAAAATGCACTCAGCCTCAAAGAAAATGCTGAATTATCATCATATAATCACATGTTCCACTACATACATTAAGTGCACCTCAAAGACTTCCCTTAGGGAATGTATAGCTGCAGAAATGTATTTAGTAGATTCCTTTTAGTGGCACCAGTTGAGGTTCTGCGGTTGTCAGAGCCAAAATATCACATTTCTGTTTGCAGCAGACTCTCACTGCTAACTAAAGCCGTGTTTGTATCCAGAAAAGACTAACTGTGTAATCAAAGCTTCAGTAGCTGCGATACATTTAGGCATGAATTTTCCTCTGTTGTGACTAATGAGGGTGAATATGCCATCTGTTACATCATCACAACTGAGAGGGTGGATGTGGCCAGGAGCTGAGTCATGACACTCCCATTCTCCACCGCTTTTGGAGAAATAATCTGACTGGGGGAAGTGAATGAGTAACACTCTTTCTTCCTTCAGCAGATACTGTCGTGATGCCTGCAAGCAATAAGCTACCGACCCCCGACTGCTCAGCAAGTCTGTCGTTGATGGTCGCGGCTGGGCTGTGCAGCGCCTGGGTGTCAGTGTGAGTAGCTGCATGGGCGAAAAGCAGGGTGTTGCTGATGAAATGCCAGTGTGCTCTGTCACCTCGCGCAGGATAAATAAATAATGGTAAGTTTGTGAATATCACAGCAAAAATCAGGGGCGACACGTACTCACAGCTGCCGTTCTTGATGATTATAGAGTTTAGTCATTCTATGTTTCCTCCATTTCAAGGGGCACTGCCAGAAATTCAGCCTCACCAAGCTCTGCTTACTCAGCCTGGGATTACTCCATGTGGACTATATCACTGCCTACTGAGAAAGTAGATCCATGAGCTACAGTTGTGGTCAGAAGTTTACATACACTCATCATGGGCATGAATGTCATAGCAATTTTGGGCTTTTAATGAGTTCTTTACGAGTCACTTGGATGTGTCACCAATCTGACCCAAACTGTCAGCCTCAGACAAAAGGAAATGGGTCAGGATGTTCAGGAACAACCCAGGAACCACCAAGGCTCAAGCCTGCCATGAACCGGAAACTGCTGGAACGCCAGCGGCACCACAAAGGGTGCAGACTAAGAAAGAAGCACCTGCTCCAAAATTGACGCCTTCAATCTTGACTGAAATTTGCAGCTGCCCACATGGACAAGCCGCGTGCCTTCTGGAGAAAAGTTTTATGAGACAAAGATGTGTAGCCTATAAAAGATAAATAGAACTGTGACATCACCCACAATGAGACCACAATGACAAGAGGTATGTTTGGAGGAGTAAAAGTGAGCCTTTCAGATCTAAGAACACCGCACCAACTGTCATCCTGTTGCCCGTGGTACTGATACGCTGCACAAAGTGAATGGAATAATGAGGGAGGAGGACTACCTCCAAATTCTTCAACTTCACCGCAAATCAGCATGACGGTTAGATGGTTGAAACTAGGTCACAAGTTCAGGACAATGATCCCAAAAGCACATCAAAGCTGGTTTTTAGGAGTGGATAAAGCAGCCTAACATTAAGCTTCTGGAACGGCTTTCTCAAAGCGTCGGTTTTGTGACATTAAGTGAATCCATTAAAAATGCTCCAAAATCCACAAATATCACAAACCCAGTGGAGAGGTCCAGTTCATTGATTATAATTAGCTAATGTGAAGCCTTACAAGTGGAACTCAAGGATGAGTTATACAAACATTAACCCACTGTGCAGTTGTTATGAAAGGGAAAATTACTCCAAGAGCGTATTGATGACTCATCCAGGAGGTCACAGAAGAACGCAGAACAACAGCTAAAGAAGTGCAGGCCTCGCTTGCGTCAGTTAAGGTCAGAGTTCACGATTCAACAATAAGAACGAGACGGGGCAAAAACGGCATCCGTGGAAGAGCTTCAGAATCGCAACGCTGTTCAGCTTTGCCAGAAGAATTGGAAAAAGGATTTTTAAATGATCAGTTAGCCTTAAAACACGATAAATCTGATCACACTTGAATGAGGAGGGATGGTTGGCTTAAAATCCCTACATTATAAATGATCAAATGATTAATTAGTAATCGTGATTTCAAGCATTTCTGATCAATTACATGTCCTATTAGATAAATCAGAAGATTTTTTTAAAAAGCGGTGTGGTCGTTTTCCTTAGGATGGTTCCTAATTGAGTGACCTGACCTGGAAGAATCTGCCTGGCAGCCACAATAAGAGTTATCTGAATTCTCTGAATACTGAGGAAAGGTGCTTAAGTGCTTTCTTTATTACCTCCTTCAGCAGAGGAGACACTGGACCTTCCTTTTTCAAAGGAGAGGAGATAACTTACAGCAGCAACAATCTGACCATTCAAGGAACAATCAACACAACTGACCAAGTGGTGCAGATTACTTAAAAGTTAAGGTTGAGTCCACTTTCTGCAATAACTTGATAAAATGTGTTGAGTTTTTAACAACAGGTTGTTAAACCCACAGCTCAACCCTAACATTACGTTGTTGCAACAGAATCTGCTTATTAATGTGTGGATTTATGTGATAGGTCTGTATAGGCTGCTCTCTAAATGAAGAACATGAGCTGTAGCAACTGATCAAAGTTCGCTTGTTTATGTGACCTGCATGAAGCAGCATGGTGAGAACGTGTTAGGGTGAGAAGGAGCCTAGTGTGAATGTGGTCAGAGTCTCTGAGCTCTGCGCTTCTCTTTTTCTAAGTCCTTATCAACTCTCCTTCACGCCTTTCCTTGACCTGACGGTTTCCATCAAGGCAGGAAAATGCGGTCAGGACAACGGGTCATTTTTGGGCAACTCAGCTGCACCCTGGAACTTTTATAAATGAGCAGAACGTCACCCAAAGTGAAGGTGCTGTAGGGTCTGTTCATAAAATGATTCTTTAATGCAAATACAGAGTTTAATCACAGTTTAATCAAAGCATGTGTTGCATGCAGTAAAACCAACAATACACAACCTGGACTTTGCTTCCATCTTGTGTTCAACAGACAAAGCTGCAGCGTGGAGGACAAAACAGCTGTGAACAAATATGTTTTTTTTCTCACAGCTCTGGTGACTTATACCACTACACACACACACACACACACACACACACACACACACACACACACACACACACACACACACACACACACAC
>JAVDPK010000897.1:158792-193741 GCA_034780415.1 Cichlasoma orientale | reverse complement strand
CTCTCTATTTTTAAGATTAGGCTTAAAACTTTCCTTTCTGATAAAGTTTATAGTTAGGGCTGGATCAGGTGACCCTGAACCATCCCTTAGTTATGCTGCAATAGGCCTAGGCTGCTTGGAGGTTCCTATGATGCACTGTGTTTCTTTTCATTCACCTCTTTTTACTCTGTTTATACCCCACTCTGCATTTAATCATTAGTTATTATTAATCTGGCTCTCTTCCACAGCATGTCTTTTGTCCTGTCTCTCGCCCCTCAGCCTCAACCGGTTGTGGCAGATGGCTACCCCTCCCTAAACCTGGTTCTGCTGGAGGTTTCTTCCTGTTAAAAGGAAGTTTTTCCTCCCACTGTCGCCAAGTGCTGGCTCATAGGGGGTCGTTTTGACTGTTGGGTTTTCTGTGTAATTATTGTGGGGTCTTTACCTTACAATGCAAAGTGCCTTGAGGCAACAGTTTGTTGTGAATTGGCGCTATATAAATAGAATAGAATAGAATAGAATAGAATAAGCCTAACAGGTCCCCTGGAATATCTGACCCCACCACTGACAGCAAAATGTGAGGGTAATGTTTTGTTATATTATATTATATTTTATCCCCTGCTTGTTCACAAAATAATTTTATAGCTTTAAAGGGCATTAATCAGCATTTGAAATATTGAAATGGATCAGTGTTGGTTTGAGATGATTTGAGCTTTGTAACATGGCACATTATCCTGCTGGAAGCAGATGGGTACACTGTGGGCATAAAGGAATGGAAATGATCAGCAACAATACTTGGGTAGGCTGTGGCATTTAAATGATGCTCAGTTGGTATTAAGGGGTCCATAGAGTGTACGGGAAATATCCTCCACACTATTACACCACCACCTGCCTAGTTCATACAAGGGGGGATAGATAAATACTTTCTTGTTGTTTACGCCAAATTCTGACCCTACCATCAAAATTCTGCAGGACAAATTAAGAGTCATCAGACCAGGCAGCATATTTCCAACCTTCTATCACCCAATTTCGGTGAGCCAGTGCGAATTGTAACCTCAGTTTCCTGTTCTTAGATGACAGTAGCAGCCCCTGGTGTGGTCTTCTGCTGCTGTAGCCCATCTGCTTCAAGGCTCAATGTATTGTGCATTCAGAGATGTTCTTCTGCAAACCTTGAGTTACTGTTTTCTTCCTATCAATTTGAAGCACTCTGGCCATTCGCCTATGAAGTCTGGCATCAAGAAGGCATTTTCAGAGAACTGCTGTTTAATCTGACCAGAAAGGGGAATTTGCTTCCTGGGATTACTTACCCTACTCTTGCTGTTGTTCCTATTGCAGTCTAAAAGCATGTAACCTCACTCTGACTTGCTGTGAAAACCTGGCAAGTGCCATCAGCTCATCCCAACTTAGAGAACTGGATTTGAGTAACAACAATCTGACAGATGCAGGACTACTGAAGCTCTCCAGTGGACTGAGGAACAGCAAACTGGAGATGCTTAGGTCAGTATCCAACATGCTTCTTTCACTTTTGTTCCCAGTCAGCATGCAAGCACATGATTGCAGCATTTCCTTTATTTTCTTTGTTTGTTTAGACTGAAGAGCTGTAACCTAACCAAGCGCAGCTCCAATGACCTCGCATCGTTCATCAGCTCTGCCTCTTGCCAGCTAAAAGCGCTGGACCTCAGTGACAACGAGTTTCATGATGAAGGAGTCAAAAGATTTTCTGATGGCTTAAGGAGCTCTGACTGTAAACTGGAAACACTCAGGTGAGTGGCCTGAGTGTGAGTCTGTGTGCTAGTATAGAGACACAGATCCAAACTGAAGTTGTTCCTGTAAGTGTCATGGAGATAGCTGGATGAAATAACTCAGTCTCTTTCTTGAAGTTTGTCCCTGTGCAGAGTGGCAGAAGAGGGCTGCATTTTCTTGGCATCTGCTTTGAACTCGTGCCGCCTGAAAGAGCTCGACCTGAGCTACAACCATCCGGGGAACTCAGGATTGAATCTTCTAACCGCTTTGAAGGAGGATCCACAATGCAGTCTGGAGAAACTCAGGTAGTGATGGTGTCAACTACAGCTGATAAGTAGCAGGAGATTTTAGTATAGAAATGGTGAAGAACTGACTGAGGTAACCAGGGACCATTAGATGGGTTGTCCACCAGCTATTGCCAATGCATACAGTATCAGTAGAGTACTTGACTAACCTTCTTAGTATTGCAAGTGTCTGAAAACATTTGGTCTTCTGTTATGATTTCAGTGTGGAGCAGTGTGGCGAGTCCAGGATTCTGCCAGGTCCAAAGAAATGTGAGTATCCACAACGTCTCTCCTTTCTCCTAAACTCGTGAAACCGAGTGATGAGAAATATTATAATTTTATATCTGATTCTGCAGATACCATCAAACTCACCCTGGACCCAAACACAGCACATAAAGACCTTTCTCTGTCTGAGGAAGACAGGAAAGCAACACGCTGGACCAAGCAGCCATATCCAGACCATCCAGAAAGGTTTGACTTCTGGACTCAGGCGTTGTGTAGACAGGGACTGACAGGACGCTTCTACTGGGAGACGGAGTGGAAAGGGAGAGTCTTCATAGGAGTAGCCTACAGACGAATTTGCAGGAAGGGAGAGAGTGACGACTGCTGGCTAGGTCGAAATGACTCCTCCTGGGGCCTGAACTGCAACAAAGATGGATACAGAGCCTTGCACCAAGGCGTGAACACTGCTCTAACCATCAAACCCAGCTCCAATAGAGTAGGAGTCTTCCTGGACTGGTCAGCGGGGATACTCTCCTTTTACATGCTCGCTTGTGCTTCCTCCAAACTCCTCCATACCTTCCACACCACCTTCACCGAGCCCGTCTACCCCGGGTTTCACCTTGGCTGGGTGGACTCCGAGGTTTATTTGTGTTAAGTATTACCTATTTGCTTACTTGATTTCTGAGCCTGATACCTGTAATGTGATTGGACACACAGTATATAAGAGGCAGCTAATTTACTCAATGCATGGGTTACACAAAGATTTTTAGATGCATTCTTTTGGGTTAGTTTTATATTGGTTCTGTAAGGGATGGTAATATCGGACAGTTCAGAACTTTGGACCCAAAGCTGAAACATTGTATTGTATATATTGTGATGAAATTTTGTGCAAGTGTTTCTGATCTCCAGACAATGAGTGACAATGATACTGGTGATGCTGTTGTTTCCACGAGGATAAAACTGTGATTTTATTTTTTCACGCTTTTATTGAGTCAGTTTTAGCCGTTTCCCTGGTGCTACGGTTTGAGATATTTACCTGTAAAGACGTCACTCAGTTTAATCATTAAATGGTCTAACAGACTTCCTTCTGGTCCCAAAAACATGGTTTAAAAACAGCTTTGTTCCATCGCTCAGGTGAACAAATCATAGCTTTGCTATCCTACATGATGCTGTGAATTCTCTATTATCTATTTATTTCTTCAGTATTTTTGTATTGTGCTCATCTGTTGTCTGTGTTTGTATTGAAAATGTGCATGTGAGGACTGATGACTCATTACTGCAGACCAACTTTACCCACAGGTACAAATAAAGCAACCAGAACCTCAACCGGACCTGCACACCTTGAAGTCCATTCAAAAAATTTGAATTTTGACTCAGTTGGAAGTTCGAGTCAGTAAGTGGAGATTTTGACTTCGCTCTACCTGGCTTTTTTTTTTCCTTTGGTGGAAACAAGCTTCAAATGTACAAATGTGAGGCCACCTGTCACAACAGTTAAAGCTTGGGTCATTCAACAGGACAATGATCCCAAGCACAGCAGCAGATCTACAACAGAATGGCTGAAAAAGTGCTGCAATGGCTCAAAGTCCAAATCTCAGCCTGATTGAACAATGTGAGAGACAGAAAACAATCAGTGCTGCCAAAGGTGGTTCTAAAAGCTGCTGAGCTGTTAAAACTTCACACTCAGTCCCTTTAAGAAAACTGGGATCATGATAAGAATTGGGTCACATGTTATTACCCAGGTAAAAAAAAGTCCAGGTCAGTGCTGATAAAACAGACATCATTAAAAAGAACTGCTTCAGTAAGAGGTTTTCACAGGAAGTATGTAAAATGCTGAGCTAGGCAATATACAGGAAACTGTAATTCGGTGCTATTTACTGACAATTTTTGTGGATGTAGAAACTGAAAACAGGAAGTGTGCTGAAACAATGTGGACACATTAAATCCATTATATCAACTAACGGGAGGAAGTTTTGTAATTTATGTGCATGTACAGCAATAAAGTTTCTCCAGCGGTAACACGAGAACGGAAGAACCACAACGTGGAGTTTCACTTTTAACAATCATTTTATTAGCAGTCCCAAGAGGCAATGAAAAAAAAAAAAGAAAAAAGGAAAAGAAATTAAGATTACAGTCAAGATGGCGGGTCAATCGAAGTCAGTGAACGTAAAGACGGAACAGAGGGCTGCGCACACACACAGAACACGAAGTCACATCATTATAAAAGGAACAAAGTGATAAATGAAGACTGAGTTTAATCTCATCGGTGGTGTGTGTGTGTGTGTGTGTTGGCTGATCCCTCTGTTCCTCAGGAGAAATTCACCAGGACCGACCCCACATTCACATAAACACGCACCACACACCCACGCAGACATCTCCAAAAAAAAAAAAGAAAAAGAAAAGAAAAACAAAAACAAACCACGTCTTCCTCTCATCAGTAAAAGCCATGATTTTATATTTAGGCTATTTGTGACACAAACCAACCATCAACAAACCACAGCCGTTCAGGCAGGCCTTTAAAATCGTTATTTTCTATTAATTCTGTACAGATTATATATTTTATTTACACACTGAACAGCTTGTCAACTCCTCAGTGCGGAGACAACCCAAAACTTTGCAAACAAACTGATGCTCAGACATCTGCTGCCACTCTGTGCTCATTTCTGCCTGCTTTAATACAAGCCTGGACATCAACACTTTCGATTAATATAAAGTCTGCAGCACTACTCGCCTTCAACAATCACCCACAGAAACTAATCGGGAGCCGGTTTCCATTGCTGTGATGCTTAAATGAAAGCTTCACGTGCCTCATTTCCTCTTCAGTTTTGTCTCTGGCATTTCTCAGCGCTGCATAGACCTGGAAATAATGAGAGCTTCCTCTCATGAGTCTCAAGAGAGATGCTTGCCCCCCCGGAAAGGAAACTCAACTGAAGCCGATTGAGACAAATCTGAATTACCAATTAATGTAACGACTGACCAGTCACAGAAACTATATGCGCCTTTATTTTTGGTGCTTTCTGTTGGTATGAATCCATCAGACTCCAGTTTGAGTTGTTAATCTAGAGCTTAAAGTCAGAGGCTTGCACCTGGAGACACAGCAGGAGATTAAAAAAAACAAAACGGGGCAATGGGTCACTAATCCTCTCACATCTGGAAACACACACACACACACACATTATGGATGATTGGAGCAGCATGGGGACGGGGATACTAAGGCCATGATTAAAGTGGATAAGAGACAGAAAGAACAGCATTTATTCAATTCCATATGTTCTTCACTGTAATGGAATTTAATCATATAAAAAGTGTTTGCTATCCAGATGTCATTTATGCACCCAAAACAGCCTTTTCAGTGCTAGTAATACACACAGTACACCAACTACAGTCAACATCAGCCTTCTCTGTCAGTCTGTTGCATACGTATTTGTTCATTTGTGTATGTACATTTACCCTCCCTCGTGAGTTATTTTGCTCCTGCTGCTTTAGAGCAGCAATTTGAGGCAGAGTAAAGCTTTATTAACATTGGATCCCCTGTCTCTCTCTCTCTCTCTCTCTCTCCCACACACACACACTCGCACTGCCACACACACACACGTGTGATCTACCAGCTGGTCTCTGGTGCTCAGCTGACAGCAAGGAGAGCTTTAGTTTATTAGGTTAAAAAAAAAAAAAAAAAGATAAAGCGCTTTCTTTCACATAGAAGGGTGAAAGGTGACTGGGGTTGATCTGTGTGGTGGTGGGGGCTCATACAGGTGATACAGGTGGGAATTTGGGTGGGGGAGGGGGGGGCCTAGCTGAGGAGCTGGCGGATCTCCTTGTGCATGTGACAAAGGAAGTCTACATATGACGCTCCCCCGCTGGCGCTCTTGTCCTCGACCAAGAAGTGTCTGAATATCAGCTCGGCTCGGTCTTCCTGCTTCACCACCATCAGCTGCAAAACGAGAGGAGGGAGGAGCGTGAGAAAAGGGGGGGTGGGGACAGGCTTGATACAGAATGTGTCCATAAAAATTCAGTAACTAAATAAAACAAAACACAGACACACAAAACAAAGCTACTTTCCAAATCTTGTAAATCTTTTGTTTTTAAAGGTTTCAAAATGTAATAAGTGTTTTTTTTTTTGGTTCTATTATTGACTTAAATGTTTCATGAATTATCAAAATAGGGAGAGCAGCTTGTTTCAGACAGAATGAACTGAGGGGTTGTACCAGCGTCCAGGTCTGACATTACGGGGGTAACGAGGAAAAGGGAAAGCTTGCCTTCATGTATCGTGATCGCTGCGCTCTGGAGGAATCGATGAGCTCTCTGAGTCTCTGAGAGATGGGGTTGTCAAGAACAGGCAGACTTGTCTGAAACACAGAGCGGAAACATCAGAAAGGATACTAAACTCTGGCAACTATTGCTAATACAGGAAACGTCTGTAATATCACTATTATAAAACTATCACTATTATAAAAATATAAATATGTTTATGTCAATGTAAAATTCCCATAAGACCCTCATGACGACTGATTTTGTTTTTGATTGAAACTTGCTGCAATCATTATTTGGCTACTAAAAACTTTAGAAAATTCTAAAAGCATGTCTGTTTCTTCTCACCATGTTCGAGTCGATCTGGCTGAAGCTCGGCGTGCCGAAGATGTTGAGCAGCAGCTCCTGCTGAACGCTGGCTCCCACCCACAGGAAGAGGTGGAGCCCCGTCTCCAGCAGGTAAACTCCTCCTTTCGACAACCTCTCCTCCGAGTCCCTCACCGCCACCGGCAACGAACCGCTTTCCAACTTCATCTGGAAGACAAATAAAATTTTAGCTGGTTGACCAAACGACAAATTTAGTTCAAGCTAACTTTAACTACAAACACTAAATGTGATTTCTATGTAAAGGGATTTATATACAGTAGACAACTCAATACTTTTGCAATTTTTAAATAAATAAAATAAAATCAAAAGCAGAAAATTTGAGATTTCTATATAGAAAATAAATTTACATTAGGTCTTCAAGAGGTGATTAAAGGCTCAATAAGCCTTCATTGGTCTCTTTAAACCAGTTTGAACACTAGACTGTACAAACCTCATGTTTTATTCTAAGACATCAATATGCTACAAAGCCATTTGCAGCCATTTATATTTATATAGCACTTCTCTATTCTTACAGAGCAAACAAAGCACTTCTAAACCCCAACAGACATTCACCCATTCACTTGACCGTTCCTATTGGGCTTTATTCCATGAACTTTCAGTGCTTTTTAACCTATCACGCGCAGACTGGTGGGGTTCAGTGTCTTGCCAAGGACACTTCAAAGCTGTACCTCCTGAGCAGAAGCACCCCAGAGTGGTCACATGTTACAGAATCTGCCTTTTCTTATGATTTGAATCCTTTATTCTCACCATTTATTTAGCCAGTTTAACACAGAGAGGCCTCACTAAATGCTTCTTCTGTTTACTCTAATGATGCCAGGTAGATGTTAAAGCCATTATTGTCAAAAACACAACAAAGCATCCTGGTTCTGTGTTCTTTGAGAGGGTCACTGTATTAATATGTGTTCATCAGCTTGATAAAACTGGCTGTTACACCGACTAAGTGAGCAGCAAATATTTTCCAGTTTACAAAGCTCCTCCATATTCCTTGCAAAATCATTTTGAGCCAAGTGCCATGACGCAGTGACTGATTCCAGTGTTACGCCCAGTTTTATAAGCCTTTTGTAGCAAAAGCATCGAGCCGACAAAGTGATGAGAGTAGATCTTCGCGGGGTTGTGTGTGCGGTCTCACCAGCGGCAGCAGGCGGGGGTAGAAGAAGACGTGAGTCTCCGCGACGTCCATGCAGCTGATCAGCTGCCTCAGGTAAGCTCGGTCATCCAACGAGACGTCGGCCCCCGGTAGCAGCACATCACTCTTCAGCACGCAGTTCAGATATACCGGGAGAAGCTTCATGCACTCTGGGAGAATCAACTGGAAAAAAGTGGCATAAAAGCAACAATTAATAATAATTAATATCATCATCCTGTTTTGTTTGAGCGTGGTGTCGTTTCCAAGTCTGCTTATAAACATTCAGTTCTGTCTCCGTGAACAAAATGTGGCTTTTGTGTATGTGAAAGTTGATCTCCTGGGAACATGCATGCTGATGCTTTCAGTACCTGACCAGCAGATGAGGGACTTGCACAGTTCTTCCTGTAGCACGCCAAAATCTGAGCACACTGGTTAACCAGAGTTTCTCTCACTGCCTTAGTGGGGTTGTTCAGAACGCCACGGAAAGCTGGAAGACAAAACACACGTATATGTATGTGTGTATATGTATGTGTGTATATATATATGTATGTGTATGTATGTGTGTGTGTGTGTGTGTGTGTGTGTGTGTGTGTGTGTGTGTGTGTGTGTATATATATATATATCACCTACTACGAGGAAACAGTCAGGCAACAAGAGCTAAAAATAACAGGTTCATTCGTGTGATTTAATCAAATATGGTGCACATGATACACTGATGTCTAAATATAAATCAAGGGCAAACATTTTGTCTCAAATATCCAACATTATATTCTTTTAGTTTGCTCAGTGAGGGAACTTTATAAAGCTGCACAGATGTTTGAGAACAGCAAGCTCTAAAGAAGAGCTGCAGCTTACTACTGTTAGGCAATGTGCAGCTCCACGGGAGCAGCTCGGTGCTGTTTGCAGTATTTTTAGAAAATGTTACTCATTCAATTCTCCACTCACACCTTGCAGAGCGAGAGCTCTCAGTTATAAAACATCTCAAGACTGAATGACGATGAAAAAGTTCCTCTGCTGTGTGTAACACTCAAAAGCTCACCATATTTGGAGAAGTAGTTGATGATTGTGTCTGTCTCACAGTTGCGGTATAGGTCAGCCAGCTGAGAGCAGCAGTTCACGGCCATGTTGTGGATGCGGAGACGCCGCTGGCCGCTGCAGCTGGTGTACAGCACGGCGCACTGCAGGAAAACAGGTTTTTTATTTATAATTTATAATAAGCAGAGATTTAAAACTATTTATACTTCTGCAAAGCTGTGTAACTTAAGTTGCGTCTCTTCTTGAAAACACTTAAACCTAACCACAATCACAAGTCCTCCACATCCTCCATGTTTACTTGGGCAGGCCTCACAGATGCATTCACTGCAATCCAAGTATATTTGGCAACCCTTTTTGTATATTTTCAATCTGAAGGTGAACTCAGTGCTAAGCAGCTAGCCTTGATCTTTCCTGTCTTAAGTTTTTACCACTGGCTAACTCCATCCTCATGCACTGCAGCTGGTGTCGGCAGTCCTTGTTCTACCCTGCTGATCCGCTTTGAGCTTGCGGGCCATGATAATCAGCGCCACCTGTAGCAGGTGGAGAACTGGCTCATGAGAGCTCACCGCGGCTGCAGAGCAGAACAAAGACTACCTTCGCCAGCTGCAGCCCATGACACTGGTCCTGGAGTTCACTGACAGGAAGGGATGCTCACAGGAGAGGCAGCCAACTGTACTGCATCTGTACAGAGGCGAACACTGAATCCATCTCATATAAACTCAGTGTGATGCCAGATTGTGTCACAGATATGCAAAACCTCTGGAAAAGCCTGGTTTGTTTACACTCTCCTTTGGGGATTTTGTTACAAGCATGCACACCTGCATGAGCGCCCCCGTCTCCTCGCTGAGCTTGTCATCGTGTTTGAACTCAACAGTGATGGCCTTGTCACAGTCGAGGCCTGCCAGCTCCACATCTGTGGTGTTACTCATGTAAAAGGAGCCGAAGAAGTCTGTCGCTCGGATACCTGAGGGGAGGGAAATGAGGGCTCTCAAAGTCAGTTGTCACATGCTACATCTCTAGGTTTTCTGTTTGTTTTGAAGTGCTTAAGTCTCACCTGTGCTGGTTCGCACCCTCATAACAGCATCAAACCCAACTAGTTTCTGAATGTCTCGTCTGAGGTCGTTCAGGAATCGCTCCTGATCCGTCTGAGCCTGGGTTAAAGAAAACACACCATGCTTTACACACAGTTAAGTGATCCAGCTGGTAGTGAATCCAAATGTTCTCTTCAAACTGGCTGGATGCAGAACATTGCAAACAAAATTCTGCTTAAGCATGTTGTCTAAATAGAAGTGATGTAAGACTGAAGGAGAATGGGGTTTTGCTCACCTGGAAGTAGGTGTATTTATAGATTGAGCCTCCAGTGGAGACAGGAACCACACCTAATGTGGCAACATCCACATACTGGTTGGGGAAGAGGAAGAGATCCACACAACAGCCCTGGGCCACACACTCCTTAGCCAGAGAGTTGTAGAAACCCACCTGAGGCTGAAATAGCGACTGTGGACGACAAGAGAGGAAGGGGAGTGAGCGTGAACTAACACAATAAACTGGCACTAATAACAACTATAAGGTCATGCCTCGTACTTACCTTCTCCTTGTCTGTTCCAATCAGCTTCTTGTCTTCTCTGTTTTTTAGCTTTCCAGGGGCCTCCGCGATGGGCAAAGATGTGTGAAACACAAACAGCTTCCCAGCACAATCAGCAGCCTGGGGGGGGGGGGGGGACGTCATCAGACTTAGACTGAGGTAAAAGGCTCTGGATGTGACTAAAACAGCTCCACCCCGTTTTACAAACCTTTTCTGTATGAGGAGCAGCTATTAGGTTCAGACAGTGGATAAACTAAGGGGCTCCACAAAGGCCCAGTATAAGATAAATAAGGATTCTTTTGAACTGTACATCAGCTACTCTAGAAGACTCCAAGAATAAAAAATATGGAGCTGGAAATGAGCAGAATAGCTCCCCTTTGAAACCCATTTCGAGTCATTAAAAGTTAAACATGCACATTTTTGGTTTCAGAACTGCCCGTCTTTGTAGCTTCACTTTAATATCTCATAAACCTCATCCAGGATATTAAGCTTATCTGCATCAATAAATACAACAAAAGCTCTTTTTAATTCAAATTATTCTGTGCCAAGTACTAAGTCAGAAATAAAAATATTTTAAAGGTTTTCAAAGCTTGAAAGTTAACTTTATCGTTCAGCTTCAGGAAGTCTCAAAGATTTCCACACAAAAGACAACAAAATAAAGCGTGTTTACCTTGAGTGCCTCCAGTCCCGCCTGGATGACGGGTCCGAACACAGTCTCCGTCTCCCTGGTGTCTGCAAACATCTCTGGGATCTGGTCCAGCAAACTGGAAAAACAAGCAGCATGTAATTAACCCAGATCGATGTGTCTGGCCATCTGTCCATTTACGCATTTGTCTCGGTGTCTAGTTTATAGCCGCCCACCTTTCAATAACTTGTCTGCTTTCATTTACATTAACCAGGAACCCGTCAAGCAGGGGCACAAACATGTCCGACACGTCTGACACCACCATCATCTGAGGCTGGGCCAAGCTTGACTTGACGTTGTAGAAGTGCAAAACCTTGTTGTAGGTGACAAAACCCACCCGCACTGCAGATTCCACTTCTGGATTCTCCCTGAATGAAGAGAGAAGAAAAGGTAAAAAGCACATTCCCTGAAATGAGCTTCAAACATACCAGCATTTTCCCTCATTCAGCTGTGTGCCTGAGTACCTGGGCAGGTAGTCTACTAGGTTTTTGAGTTCCTGACAGACTATGCTGACCATCCCACTCTTGACAGCGTTGTAGGACACGTCGATAAGGAAGATGAAGGCTGGATCCTGAGGGAGCTTGTTATTCTGTGACGAGACGAGAATAATAATGACACAGGCGCGCTCATGCAGCGTTTTTTGTAGTCTCAGACTATAGTCTCAGGCTATAGCTAAACGAACTTAAAACAAAAAGTCTGCATCAATGGAAAAGTCAAAATATATCGAAGAGGTGATGAAAAATTTACTATCAAGACAATTCTGTTACTAGCATTAATTTGAGCTCATTTAATTTACAACCTTTTACTACCCGGCGGAAACCCTGTTGTAATAATCTCATTTTTGCTCGTGTTATAAATCTAACACGCACCTTTTCTTTACAGCCATCACAAACACTGTTAAGATTAAGCCAAGATAACAAAGAGAACCATCCACTTTATCAATAACATTCACCCGGACAAAAAAAGGTGTAATACATTTAAAATTCACCAAAGACCAGTGTTTTAAAAATTTCAATAAATCCCATGTTTCTAATCTTGTTAAATAAGTGTGGTTATAATTTCTACCATGAACGAGCAGCTCACAAAACTTGTAATACTTTCCCCATGTCTTTGTAAACACTACCATAATAAGGATAATTCATTGAAAGTACAAAGGCCAAGCTTTCAATCCCAGATCTTACCTTGCAGTAGTCAACAGTCGCAAGGAACTCATAACTGCCCAGTGAAAGCTCCGGCCTGTCGTAGCAGTCCACCCTCTTACCAGTGTGGTCCAGATGCTGGAAGTAATGTGGAGGCACTGCGGGAAAAGAGCAGGAAGGACATCAGCACAGTGGGTTCCATTTATAATACGCCAAACTCTCAATCTTTTCACACATCGCTGCGGACGCACATACTCACCCTCTGTGACGCAGCTGCAGAAACCACACTGGAAGCGGCGACCTCCCTCTATGAACTGCATGTATGGACACATGTAGGCCTTGCAACGGTTGCAGCGGATTGGACCACTCTCGCCGTGGTCCACAACATGTGGAGGGGTCTGAGAAGATATTTAATGAAAAGATTAAGATGAAACTCTCATACCAAACCTAACCAGGATGACCACAAAAAAAAAAAGAAGTCATGCCTGCTTTTCCCTACAGTTGTTTTTCATGCCCAAATGATGCAACACAGAATTCCAATCCAAACTGACACAGATTACATACGATGACAGCATGAAACACGGTCATGCAGCCACTGCCACCTCTGATTTAGAGAGATTATCCCACTGACATTACGGGCATCATCTGATAATATCTACATATCAGGCTTTTTCCTGTAAACTAATCTTTTATCAAATCTGGCTCTGAGTAATAACTGTCCCACTGCTACAGCAGAAGATACAGCTGCAGATACAGATGTGGTGGAGAGGCTGCAATGCAAAGGAAGCTTGTTGATGGGACAAATAAACTCTAGAATATTATCCTATTTATTTTGCATTGAGAGCTCTTTTGCCTTTTTATTAAGTGACAAATATTCATTATTTTTGGCCTTTTGATAGTTCTCTACGCACAAGGTTTACTTCCTAAAAGAAAGGAAAGCCCTTTCTAATTGTGGCCTACGCAGTTCACAACACAAAGGAGACGAGATATCACAAAGTGCAAAGGAAACGCTCACCTCATCAGGTGGCAGAGTGGCGAGGGGCTTGATGACGGCAGCCAGCGGCACCTGAGACTGCTTTGCCATATCAGCTGTGCAAGGCATGTTGTAGGCTGTACAGCGAATAAACCTGGGACCGGCATTCCCTAAACACAGGCACAATTCTTCCATTATCATCATTAATAAATGCAAATATTATTTTCAGGAATAAAAGCAGAACTTTGACCTTCCCTCATTTGTGTTTTCCCAGTAACTAGCTGGACAAAGAAATGATCTCTAGGATAACTGACCTTGGTCTTTGACCTGGAAGTTGGTGGTGACCAGTGGTGGAGCTTGACCCCTGACCCCTGTGGTGAATGGCTCGGTACTTTTAACCTTGTCGTCCTCTATTACCTGGATCTAAAAATGAGAGACGGGGACAAAAAGTGGTCTACGTTCATACACATTCACAACGCAATACAAAAAGGACAACAACACACAACACACCCTGAGTCTCACGAAGAGGCACATTTAACACTCATGCAGGAGGAGACTCATATGCAACCCCGCTACACACACAGATCTGTAGCTAC
Organism: Cichlasoma orientale; assembly: GCA_034780415.1. Lineage (NCBI taxonomy): Eukaryota > Metazoa > Chordata > Actinopteri > Cichliformes > Cichlidae > Cichlasoma > Cichlasoma orientale. Next base: position 179,745 of record JAVDPK010000897.1, on the reverse strand, counting down.
CAACACACAACTACACTTTGTGAACATCAGTGGACACAAAAATTGCAACATATGGTAGATTCATGCTGAAGCTGTTTTGTCAGAACTTAAAAACAAAACCAAATTAAATCCCCAAAGGAACAACGGAGGATTTATGAAGGCATGCCTTAAATGGAAGGAACAGAGGGTAAGTCAAAACAATGCAAGCTAGCATGCAGGGTATGGAAAGGCATTAAACGTGTTGTGTGGGTGTCTAAACTCCATCCTTATTTCTAGTATTTATACTAAGTTAAATTAGCAGGATAAATGTGCTGGTTTCATAGCTAGTGTCCAGACACGTGAATGCTAACAATCTTCTCATCCAGCTCTTAGCAAGAAAGCAAAAAGAAACGTTTCCTGCAGTGTTAAACGTTCCCCTGAAACAACAGTATCTTCGCTGTGTTTTGTTTGGGCTGTGACAATTTTATCTGAGCATTACTGGTAGAACCTTTGAGACACAAGATACCGAAATGTATCTGTGACACGCAACAGCTGTATATTTTCAGTCCCGTTGGATCATAACATAAGTTGCCCATTTGTAACACTCTGACTTTGAGGGATTTGAGAGAAAGGACAGGAGGTGGAGGCAGGGGGGTAGTGCAGTCAGGCACACGGAACGGGATGAAGCAGAGGAAAAAGCACACAGGAAACTTACTGGGCTGGGGATAGCGTCTGGATCTATTCTATGTCTTGGTTTCTGCACAGCCGGCATGTCAGACGCTGGCTTTACATTCAAATGTTTGTCCAGCAAATTGTGCAAAACAAATAAATACAAAGAGTAAAAGATAAAAAGGAGTGAGAGAAGAGAAACCTCAGCAAGACTGAGCTGAGCAGCAGGCAGCATTGCTGTTATGCAGACAGAAACACAACGGTAGTACTGATTAGAGATTAGTAATATTGTACGCTTTCTCAAACTCAAGTGGAAGTAGATTTAAACTAAGTAGTAGTGACAAACATGCTTATTGTCTGAGGTTACATAGTTTTTAAAAAAGGTTAGACTTGTGCAGTTCTAGAGCTGCGCAGTATGAAAACAATAAAAATCAATATACACTGTGAAACCCGAAGTTGTGCCCATGTTGACATAACAAATATGCATTTGTAACATTATTTTCTACCCAAGAGAGATCTGGCAAAGTCAGCAACAGAGAAGAGCATCCAGAAATCTGCAAAATAACTGGAGATGAACTACTACATTCTTATTAATGAACTAAAACTCTGAATATAGTCATAATTACTATATCAGAAATTAAATTAATCTCAATGACAAATTCATTGTGAGGACATAATAAAAATATGCTACGCAGCTCTAAGTGGTGCAGGCAGAAATCATCAACACTCAGTGATTAATTCCACTTTTAGGTGAATCCTAATATTGATTATATGAATAATAAAGTGAAATGTTGTTCTTGAATACACTGTATTAAGAGTTAATATGCAACAATTCTGAGACAGTTCTGGTGAGATGTGAACTGGATTACATCAGAATAAAGACATTATTTTTGTTCATCGTGTGAAGAGATTTTTTTCCAAACATTTCTTGTATTCATTCATCACTTTTAGGGCTTAAAGCAACACATTTTGCTGTAGCAAAATGCCTCTTTCCAGTTTGGCAGCTGTACCCTGTTCGCCGTCTATGGCTCCACTCCTCTGTGGGTATGCTAATTCAAACATCAAAATGACAAAGCCAGTGATGATATTACTGACAACAGAACATGTCTCACTGGCATCTCATTATAGTCAATAAACCTAGTCTCCCTCCTCAGCTGAAACTGCGTTCTTCATCAATTATCCCTGTTGTGTTAGCTCACTTGTGGAGTAGAGGTTTGTTGCATTTGAAGAGTGGACAGGACGTGTCGCTGTGCAGAACGCAGCACCAACTGGCAAATTTTTGAAAGAAAAGCCGAATATGGTTTACAAATTATTGAAGACCTGGATTTAGCCTAGGCCTAGATTTTGACACGTCCTAGCTGTTGTATTTTTTTCCTTGGGGGCAGAACTTTAAGAAAACCTCTCAATATAATGCAACTCAGTACATCATTACAACCAAATAAAAAGTTAAGAGATGTAAGAATTGGGGTTGTGTGGCAAACCAAAACAATTCAGAGTTAAACAGTATATGCATTTGTGTCTGCTCACCGGGCTAGGAATGGCATCTGGGTCAAGTCTTTTCTGTACAGGTGGAGCAGGAGCTGGTGCTGGTGCTCCATAGTTTGGTTGCCCAGGGTAAGGACCTGCATACCCAGGCTGAGGGCCTCTCACCTGCCCAAATGCACCTGCAGAGAAAAATAAAACTACTGAGGTATAGAGAAAAGAAATGATAGCCTCTTTGCTTCCGCTTTAACAGCCGTCTCCTCACCATTCTGCTGAGGAGGGTATCCTGTCTGCATGCCAGGCTGAGATGGAGGCTGCTGTAGTGGTCCAGGAGGGCCTGTTGGGCCCTGCGGTCCTGGAGGGAGGTGGTTGCTCTGAGCCATGGAAGTGGGAGGCATTTGAGCTCTGGGAGGATGGGGCCCTGAGTGATAGGGGGATGGCTGTGATGAAGGGGGCTGCTGATGGGGTGGCACGGGGCCTGGGTACTGGCAAGAAGGGGCTGAAGTTGGAGGAAGGGCAGGAGGAGGAAAAGGTCCAGGCTGAGAGCTAGGAGGAGGCCCTTGAGGTGGAAAGGAGCCCAGGGCAGAGGGAGGGGGGCCAGTGGCAAAAGAAGATTGACTGACAAGTGAAGGTGCTGAAGAGAAAGGGGGCTGGGATGGAGGGAAGGACTGCTGTGGCTGGGACACTGGGGGAGCAGGAGGTTGACTTTGTGGAGGCACAGGACCCGAGTAAGAGGAAGGAGGTAAGGTTTGCTGCGGAGGAAGATGCGAAGGTACAGAAGAGGTGAACTGCTGCTGCTGAGAGGTAGGGGGAAGAGAGGAATTGAATGGCTGTTGAGAAGGAGGCGGTGGGCCGCTATAGTATTGCTGAGGGGCTGCAGGGCCACTGGGAGGTGGTGGCTGGATAGGAGCAGCGGACACGGGGGGAGGGGCTTGTGTATAGGAGGTTAGAGGTGCAGCCGAGTACCCAGTACTGACGGGAGGCTGGGAGCTGTGAGGTGGGGCTGAATAGAAAAGCAAGAGACAGCATGATCTTTGAGTGCCATGAAGTGTGTAACAGAATGCATTCATTTAACTGAAAACAAATCTATTCAAATTACCATATCCTGGCCCAGCAGGGGTCGGTGGTCCAGAGGTGATCTGCATCCCAGTCATCTGGTTGGTGACCTGCTGCATAGTGGGTGGGGGCCCGTAGTGCTGGGGATAAGAGGGGTGCGGCCCTGACAGGTTCACAGCACCCTGGCTGTATGGCTGAGGCACAGCAGGTCTGGAAAAACACAAAGATCTTTTAGTGGTTGGTTCACTTAAGTCATGCAAAGAAACAAGAAATCATGGTGGAGGAACCAAAACATCAGGCTTCCCCAGCTAGATTTCTCCTGGAGAACAATTTCTTACAAAGTTTGTGGCAATGCATTCAGGCAGCAAGATGAACAGAGAAAAACAACAACAAAGGGAGCGCCGAACAGACAAATACTGTACATAACCACTAATGATGGCACCGAGAACTGGCATTTAATACCGGTGAAAGTGGCCACTGCCAAAGTATTAAATAAACGCCTGGACAAACAGTGCTCCTTTCAGTATTTATGCAATATAAATTTATTTTTATATAGCTGCTAGAATCATCCTCTGATAAGGATGAGGCGTCACATTTGAGGCTGAAGTGCTCTCTGATCATGGCCAAAGGGTGAAATGTTCAAAAGTGTCAGTTCACTTTACTACATTTAATAAAAATGCAGCTAAATGCAATATACAGAATGATAAAAGGACAATGCAAGTAAGCAAGGTAGCAGCAGAAACTGGAGAAATTTACTAACACAACACACTTTAAATAAGCAGTACTGTTAAAGAAGCAATGCGGTTTGAGAACGTGAGCTGTTCTGATGACCATTGATAATTAATTCTGTATTGTTAATAACTGATAATATTATCAGCTGTAGGGAGATACCCCAGCCATTGGCCTGAGAGGCATATTACTCAACACCCACACAGGTATATACTTCATACTGAGCAGGTTCTCAGTATAAAGTTGAGATAAAAGGAAGCAACTGGTGAACTTGCAAATGGGTCAAATTATCCATAACCACTGTTGTGCCCTGATAAGTACTGGTATTTACAAGCAGTGTAGGTACAGATACCAGTAAAATCTTAATACCCATCTCCACCATTTAACGTTTGAATATTTATAAATGTCAGACCCATGTGAGCTGTGAGGATATGCTGTGCAGCGTCCTCTCTCTGAACTGTGACTCCTCTATGACACATACACACAGAGAAGGTCAGGGCTGACTGAGAGAGCTTCTTCTATCAATAATACAGTTTAAGACAGCCATGTCTTTAAAATAACATGGGTGGCGGGGTGAAATCAGATTACCAACTTTCAGTCTGTACACACAGATTTACTGTAGCCAAGCTAACATTGTGATTAGCACGATCTGATTACAAAATTATCCATGTTTTAACTACGAACACAACTTTTTTGCCTGACATTAGAATATCTAGAATACCTGTCTCGATCTGGCCATTTAAACCAGCACTCAAACACAAAAATACTGAGTATCAGTAACAACTGGACCTCCTGCTTTCTTACAGTTCAGTTTCTATGTAGTCTGTTGCGTGTCTTAACACACTGACTGCATTTCTGAATGAATTGCTTTGGTTGGTTTGCTGGCTTCCTGTTACTCCTCTTAGGAGAGCACCAAATTTTGACAGTTTGGCTGCTGGTGTCTGGCGTGCCATAATGGATTCTGTCAACTGCTCCAATGAACTTGCACAGCAAAGGCTAAAACAAATTACCTGGGTGGTGCCTGTGTCATTTGTGGGGGTCCATTCTGCATGCCCTCTTGACTCTGACTGTACTGATTGTACTGCTGAGGTGCTGAGACAGGAGGGGGTCCAGAGGTGGGAGGACCCCTGGCAGGGCCTGAAATGTAAGAAACAAATGATTACTACATATGCTGGCAAAAAGTGACACCTGCACCAAATAATCCTGAATCCACTCTGATATCCATCTCACTAACTTTTAAGATCACTGCGGCAAGTTATACACTGTTATAGGCCAAACACATTATTACACCTAATTTGCTGATTTTACCGCTCGGGTTAGCACAGATGGGAAATTAAGATAGCAAATGTGTTCGATGAAGGTCTGCCAGATTTGTAAGAAAAGGTTCAGATACAAACTTGTTTTTACTATTTAAACTGTAAATCTCAGCCTAGTAGTCTGTTTAAAGGGAACCTATTATACTTTTTCTTATTTTATGCATCATAGACACAGTTGCAGAGGAGGATGCTCATATTAAACATGGCCAAAGTTTCAAAATATGAGGTTAATATATGCACAAGAAATCCAACCCTTTTTTTCTACATCTTGACCTGTATGATATCAACAAAAGAGGGGATAATCCTAATATGGTCATCTGGGGTGCAGAGGTGTGGCAGTGAGTGCAGAAACCCCACCAACCTGCTGTTCAAAACTTCTGTGTGCAAGGGGCAGTCAATCAGAAGCAAGTTCACTTTAAGGGAGAGGGGCCTTAAAGAACGAGGAGCATCAAGTGCGTAGCACTAGCACACAATGGAATCCTTAAAACTGAACTGATTCAAGTCAAGCTGAGTAGGTACTAGTGGAAAAACGGCATATGACCAGTGGATTCAGAGACTGAATTTTTGTCTCTCACATGATGGAGATGTAATTTATATTTCTGGCTAAAACAAAGGTTAGTGTGTAGCTGGCTGCTGCACTCTGTCATTAGTCTCAGAAAGCTCCTGTATTATACACCGAGGAAAGGACACAGCAGCAAGAATAATGCCTGCAGGTACAGTGAGGATTTGATGATTGCAGGGCACATGAAGTGTGAAATGAGCGAGAAACAGAGATGAGCCGGTTACCTAAGTCAAGAGGAGAGGGGAGGTCAGAGACTGGGTTGGCTGCCACAGCCTTAGAGGGAAAGCTTGTGAAAGGAGAGTAACCTGAAATAGAAGAAAAGAGGCAAAGGAGGCAAATACAAAGAGATGAAGAGAAATGCGTGAAGCAAAATGAAGGAAGGAGGGGGCAGCTGAGAATTAATTAGTATGCACAGGTGCTGTGCTTTTCTCACACATACATGATCGCTCACATGGCAGGAGGCATGTAGGACACTCCAAGGTTATAGCCACCTGAATGCTTAAAGAGCACCACACCTGAACTGCTGGATGTCTCACTCATGCACGCACTTTTTTTGATAAGTTGCATTTTACCTTGTGGTGGAGCCCCAGGCTGATAGGCGGATGCAGGGCCATTGTAGGGTGCATATGGTGCCGGATAGCCCCCATCCAGGGGAGCATAGCCAGGCTGGCTGTAGCCAGGCTGGGGCTGGCCATATGGAGAGGCCATTGGTGTGTGCTGGTTTACATTCATCCTCAGTTCATCCCTAAATCTGGATGAAATTGTGAAATAACCATCAAGTTAGTTAATTAATGTCATAATTTAGGCCTAAACTCATTTAGCCTGTCCTGGGTGTGAACAATAATACAACCAAGACACGTACAGTGTGAAAGCACCTAAAATGAGAACAATACTATAAAGATATTGGTTTCCTTGAAACAAAGATATGTACACAGAGCAGGGAGTATCTGCCCACACAACACTGCTTGTGCCTTGGGGAAAATAAGGGCAACAGATAGAACCTCACGAAACAAAAACAACTAATCTTAGAAAGAACATTTACTTCCAACTGTCCTGTTTAAGAAAAAAAGTGTTGCCAAAAGCAGATTAACCTGTAAGACAGTCTTATAATTGAACTAAAATAACCAGTGAGAACTTAAGGCCACAAATGGTTTTTTTTGACAACATGTACCTGAACTCAGACAGGACACAAAACAGCGTCAGCCTCTAAGCTCTGTAAGTTTCTATAGTTTGGCATAAATCCCATTGACTTATGATATTAGCGTTTCCTGGTTTGGTGACAACACCTTTATTAGGTTTTTATGTTTGACATGGCCACACCCTCAGTCTGAACATGAGCCTTCTGAGTTTTCACACAAGGAGCCACAATAAAAACAATCACATGGAAAAAGCAAAAGCTTATTAACAAAAGAAAATAAACCAAAACTGAAACCAAGCAATTCAAGCTAACAAGACTATTATAACTCTTAGTCTATTAGATAACTAAAAGTATTGCGTACTTAGAAAAGTAACTAAAAAGAGAAACTTACTGCGGAAACTAAGTGAATCTTAAATTGACAATAACATAAAATAAAAACTAATGAAAGCAGTGACAAGACAACAAATGGTGACTTAGCTGGGCAATCAACTTTATGAGTATGACTCCAACACATCATATCAACTTTAACCCTACTAATAGATGTGGGCGAGTGGTGTTTTATTATTCACCTTGTTCCTGGAGACTGGCCTAAGATATTAGACATGAGTGATAAGTATCATCTAACAGACAAACACGGGCTAAACGAGCGGGGCCTTTGAATAATTCAGCAGTGCAGGTGCCACAGCGAGAAATACAATCGCTGGAGCCGTAACTGTGTTTTTTTTTTTTTTTTTTTACTACGTTGGGCCTACCGAGTGACCCACATCTGCTTCACAGTGCTGAGGTGCACTGTTATGGGTTTGGATTTGAAATTACAGCCAAACATCGGAGAACTTACTAAAATTCCCACAGACGCATAGTGTTTGAGAATAAGAAGCACATGGTGGGGGGGAAAGGTTGTTTCGCAGGAAGAAAGTGTGAAATCTGGCGAGTAGTAATGCCGCCGCATTACAATTAGCTCGCTGGCAAAGCTAGCATTAGCAAGATAACATGCCAACCAAGAGCCAAAAAACAACTTGCTTCACTTATTATAAGTAATTGATCTGACTATAAGTAGCAGGTCAAAGCGGGACATGTTTCTTATTTAACCAGCCTCCAGCTAACCCAGCATGCTAATGCTAGCAGCCGGACAGCTTGAACCATGACAGCATCAGCTGTGACCAAATGCTACATGCTAAGCTAGCCTATAATCGCCTAGCTTTTCCTCAGAGCGCTGCTAGCCGTGCCTTAGCATTAGTCTAGCATTAGCAAACGTAGCGAAATCCATGATCCCAGTGAAGCCGGGCGGGGATGACAAAAAAATAAAGAACCCGTATCAAATCCGAAACCTACCTCCAAAGTGATGTAAACAGTAAGGCTGTTCTAGATTTGGTGCAAACTGTGAAGCCCGGTACCGGACAAACTAAGACGCCGATGTCGTCCCAGGGTGTTGCTCACTAATCCCTTCTCGGTATCAGAAGCGGACATTCAGCGGAACTGCTGCAGCGCTGTGCCACGTCCACATCCGGAGAGCGCAAAGCGACTTCCTCCGAGAGAGAGCAACACCGGCTGCTCGAAACTGATCAGGGTACTGCGTGAGAGTTTTGATCTCACTGTTAGTGGGTGTTCGTTAAAAGATATTCACTTTCTCTTCAGCATTTGGGAAGAGAAAGGTGTAGTTAGTATACAGTAATGGCAGCCAGCCATTCAACATATAAGACGGGAGGCCTCTTCATTAAAACACTGATAGTAATAAGTTATCAAACAGGGGCACAGAGGGGACCAAAACCCAATCGAGGAAGGGGTACTGCTGGGATCAGGGGTCAACAACCTTTACTAAATAAAGAGACACTTAATTCTTAGGCCTGGGCCTAAGAATTTAATTGTAGGTAGTGATGTGCCATTGTTACCTGTATATGACAATAATAATAAACGAACTAACTAACTAAAATACAGTAAAAAAAAAATTTATGTAGAGCCAAAAAACTTTAAAACATTAGGTTTAAAAATTTATGTTCCTTTATTGTCATTAAATGAAAATGAAAGTTGTCCTCTGGACCGGCAAGGTACATGACAGAGGGTTATCATTAAGAATAAGTAATAAATAAATAAATATGACCCTAGTGTAGCATATTAAAAAACCAAAGCAGCTTGTTAAAACATAGACAGCAGTAGTTACACCTTGCTAGTACCAAGTTGGACTCTCTTTTGCCTTCAGAACTGCTTTAATTCTTTGTGGCACAGATTCAGCAAGGTGCTGGAAACATTCCTCAGAGATTTTGATCCATTTTGACATGACAGCATCACACAGGTACTGCAGATTTCTTGGCTACACATCCGTAATACAAATCTCCCGAACCACCACACTCCAAAAGGGCTCTATAAGACTGAGATCTGGTGACTATGGAGGCCATTTGAGTACAGTGAATTCATTGTTATGGTCAAGAAACCAGTTTGAGATGATCTGAGATTTGTGACACGGCATCTTGCTTGAAGCAGAAGATGGGTACACTGCGGCATTTAAATGATGCTCAGTTGGTAAGGGGCCGAGTGTGTCAAAAAATATCTTCCATTCCATTATAACGCCACTACTGGCCTGAACTCTTTGTACAAGACAAGATGGATAATTACTTTCATGTTGTTTACACCAAACTCTGACCCCACCATCTAATTGTTGCAGCAGAAATTGAGACTAATCAGACCAGGCGTTTGTTTTGTTTCAATATTTATAGAATTCATACAGTTTTTCCTCATTATTGGAGTATTTTACCTACTTAATAAATAAAAGTAGCTACAAATGTACAAAATTAATAGTATTGAAATATGATTAGGTTATACAGAATGATTTCATAATTACTTATAATTATTTTACATCTGGTTAAGATATTTGTTCTCTTTAGACATCTCCACAGTGGATCGTCTGCTTCATCCACCCTATCGCTAACATCCTCCTCCACCAATCTCTGCATGTCCTCCTTCACTACATCCATGAGTCTTCTATGCAGCCTTCCTCTTGTCCTCCTGCTTGGGAACTCCATCTTCTCTGCATATGTACAAACCCAGTCTTGCCTCTCTCAGTTTGTCTCCAAACCACCCTCTAATATATCTGGCCCCCTCTGGTCACTCCCGGTGAAAATCTTACCATCTTCAACTCTGCCACCTCCAGCTCGGCCTCCTGTCAATAACTCCAAACCATACATAATAGCAGGTCTCACGACCATCTTGTAAACCTTCCCCCTTCACTCTTGCTGCTATCCTTCTGTCACAAATCACCCCTGACACTCAAATCCACCCGCTTCACCCTGCCTACACTCAACCACAATGGGGCCATGAGTCGGTGTACTCCTAGTGCCATTCCAAAGCCTGGATAGATGGGGAGGGTTGTATCAGGAAGGGCATTTGGTGTAAAATCTTACAGACCTCAATAAATCAAAATGTAATATGACACATTAAGGACCTTAAATATAAAAGTAATGCAGGTATTGTGGGATGAGGTGGTAGATTATATAGCAATCTTTAAAAATACAGAATAATTTATTGAGTGGATTCATATTTTAACATTAATCTATGAAGATCCGCCAAGACCTTTCCTTTGTACCTCTCCCAAGGACGATAATTTCCTCCATACCATGCATGAATTGAGCTCCTGGCTTCCAGATCTCTTTTTTCTCCACAGCAGTTTGAGCAATCCTGCGAACAACAGACAAACAAACAGACCAGCCAAACCAATCACATGATCTCCTTGATAGAGAAAGTAAAATGTAACCAAGGCTTTAAAGTAAATGAAATGTAAAGTACAGGGTATATTCTTTGTTTACAAAAATATAGTGGAGTAGAAGTTGAAATAAGCAGAACGTACATCAATAATTGTTCTTCATTACAGTTCCTGTGCTACTCCATGCCATCCTTTTAGGGGTGCTGGTTTTATTTTGTTTGGTTAGGAGTGCTGGCTATTAATCAAATAATCATAATGTTTTAAGAGGTAGCCACCTGAGTTGGTGCAGCTGACTTCCACTGCCTGTAAATGTAAGCCAGAAGAAGCCAGTGCACTGTAGGACTGCCAGACCTGTCTGCATTTTGGGCTGCAAATGCAGGACAACTTCTCTGTTTAATCATCCCGAATGACTTCCTCAGAGTCACTGTAGCAGAAGCCCCTTTAGCACGCATGCTGAAACTGTCAAAGTGCATAGCTGCCCATTAAGAAGACCAGTCTGGGTGCTGGGGGAGCTGGGGGGTTGAAGAGGGAGTGGTGCTGATGGTTATTTCTGGAGGTTATATCAGTAAGTGCCCCTTCCAGCACAGGGCGCCGGAGAGTGACATGGCAAGTGTTGAATACAAATGAGGGCGAACACACACACACACAAACACGCTTTTGCCCCTTCTCACCCTGCTGAGCTCCCACCCTCTGACACAGCATTCCAGTGTGAGCAGATGAAAGCCAGCCACCTTCTGTCTCCTCATGGGTGGAGTGACAGAATACTCACAGAGTGTGAGGAACTGAAGAAGGGGAGAGCACCGTATACACCGCCGCACACGCACACAGCAGGCTGTGAGCTGAGAGCAGGAATGGTAGCAGAGGAGATTGTGGTGTCCCTCTCAGGAGGAGCCCCGTGGGGTTTCAGACTCCAGGGAGGAGCTGAGCAGCAAAAACCTCTACAGGTGGCCAAGGTACATTAGATTTGATATATGTGTATGCATGCAGTATGTTGCAGACAAGACTGCTGCCAAGGCGGTAACATGAGCAGACGATTTGATTGAGATTGCAGCTGTTAACTGTGGGCTCAGGCCTCGGTGGTCAGTCTTGTGGTTTGTAATCTGACCTCAAAGTGAAATATGAATAAATTAATCCGTTGCCAGTCGCAGAAGAGTCACAAGAAATGTTAGTTTGCGGTGCTTGCAGGTGTTTCTAGGATTTTAAATGCCTAAATTCAGCCAAGCTTGACTGCACAGTTGGCAAACTGTTTCTACTTTTGTCAGTACCGATGTTGTTATAATTAGCTAAAGGCAAGAATGACCTGCTTGATGGGAAAATTCATTTAAAAATGATTTTAATCAGAATGCACTTTCATATAAACTCCTGACCACAAGTATTCCCCCTCAATTTCACACAGTGCTGACAGTTTTTCCTCAGAATTGGCTTCTGAGGAAGGGGGATTACCCATGTCTGTAAGAATAACTGTTAAAGCATTTTTGAAAGCTATGAGTGCATTTTTGCTGTTACTTCAAATCATTTAGTAAAATGTTGTGCTTCAGTAAATGCAACAAAAGAAACAAAACTGGTGTGACGAGCACAACAATAGTATTGCAACACTGGAAAGAGGAAAAGGGAATTTTGGCTGAAACCTCTGCAGTGGGCGCCGAACACTCCAGTTCCTGACGCTCATTTGGCCGTCGCCCAGTTCAGTTTGTGCCTCACCTGTTTTGAGTGAATTAGCAGATCAGTGAGCAGCACGAACACATGTTTGGGGGTTGACTCGAGTTCCATCGCTGCATCCCTGGATTTCTTTGAAATAGGTTCGTGTGTCATACATGTGTATGAGTACACATCCGTCCACTGCGAACACACCTACAACAGGTAATAAAACTGGTTTCATATTTTTCACTGTCACGTATTTGTTTGACACGTTAATCCATCTTTAAACCCGGGAGATTTTTTTTTCTGGCTGGGTTTCTCTAAAGGCTTTTTTGCATCTGTGTTTATATTTGATGACAGTCCAGACAGTCTCTCTAATGGGAAAAGCTATTCTGGAAAGCAGGAATGTGGACTTGCTCACACCGATCTTAAAGTTCATCATTCACCCACGAGCAGTAAAAATGGCTGATTGCGAATGGCGCCTCTGTTTATTAAAGCTTTTAAGGCAGAAAAAGTATCCTTAATGGGAGCTTGATCAGTGGTGAGTGTATGCTTCTTTCTGTTGGTGTGTGTGTGTGTGTGTTTATGTGTGTTTGGGCATGCCTCAGATAAGCCCAGTTGGGAATGGAGCACAAACCAGAGGATCAGAATAGCTCATCTAAGAGGAGCTGGAAGCCGAGCACGGAAAAAGGCCGACCTCTTGTTCACACAAAGAAATACAGGCGCACACACACGGAATCACACACACTCACTCACACTTTCTTTCTTCTTTAATTAATTCTAGTATTGCATGTCTGTGTGCATATGTGTGCGCGTGTTTATCCATCATAGTAGTGGCTGTATTTCCCCCATTTGTCTAAGAATGTGGGTGATTTTCCTGCAAGGTTTTATTTCGGGTATGTGGGCGACATATGGCGAATGACAGGCATGCCCCATGGTCCCGACTGGTGATGCAGCTGTTCAAACCCCCCCTTTCATGATGCTCACTTGAGCTGTGTGTGTGTAAATGTGTGTGTACATTGGCTGGAGATAAATAGCTTGTCCTTGCCTCGCTTGTATGACGGCGGAGTTGGATTATTGGGTCAGAGATAGCGATAAAGGCAAAGTAGGTGCTTAAACACACTTAACATTTTTTGCCTTCAGCAGTGATAAAGTGTGTGTATCAGAGTGTTTATGTGAGGATGCAGAATGCAGAGCTTTATCTTTTGCTTTTAGAGACGACTATAATCTAGCAGACAAGAATAGGCGTCTTTCCATCTATACCATCTATCATTCCCCCAGTAGTGTCCACCCCCAGCACACATACTTCCTGAAGGATCTTATGACATCATCTCTTAGTGACCTCCAGCAACAGCTGCATGACTTCATGAGTTAATTCGGATGCAGGGACGATAATGACTGCCGCTAAAGGAGAGCCGCATGCTGCAGAAAGTTTTTGGTCACTTTTATAAAGTTATAGCTAACAAAGACTTATTTTTCTTTGTTTTTTTTAATCAAAAATAAATAATATACTAATATTCTTAGGCCGCTCTATTGTGGGTTTGATCACAGGGACCTCAAAAAATGCTGAAATTGTCATCATGTTTTGATAAAAATTAGAGCCAGACTGATACACTGTTTGGCCGATATCACTGGCTGATATTGGCTTATCACAGATATATCACCATCCACATAAATGCTCCCCGATATGTTCTGATATGAAATCCTTTTTAGAGCACAACTTTAAGCAGAAAAAGATGCTCAAGGTCATTTGACCTTAAATTGCTAGTATAAAATAGATTATACATTGCTATTTAAAATACATTTACATATTCAAAAGAATAATGGTCGGTCTGTCAGCCACAACATCTCCAGAATGAGACAGAGACTAATTAAAATGCTCAGTATCTTGTTCTGTGTCATACGCGCTGTAATAGCTAACAACAGGTTGAAGATGTTGCTTACTTTAGAGGGATTACAAGCAAAATTGGTGGGGAACCACTGGGCTAAAAAACGAATAAAGTGTAAAAGATTATGCAAAGCAGAGCCTGTAATGATTAAACAGTGTGTCCACTCTGCCCTCACAGAGCCACAAATATAAATGTTTCATTAACCTCTTTTCTGTCTTTAGGTACGCAGGCGCAGCAAAGCATGCCGAGCCGGACTGAAGGAACACGATGAGCTGGTGGCCATTGATGACCGTGCATGTGCAGAGCTCAGCCATGCTGAGGCCATGAGCCTCATAGACAAACAGAGCAACACACTGCATCTAAAGGTCAAAAGGTCAGACACAGACACACACATAGAGATTATGACACAGTCTTTCCGTCCTGTCATACTGACTGTATTTTCACAACTTGGCATCTGTGCGATTTCAGGGCCCCTTCCGGCTTCCAGTGCTCATCTTACTCTGGTTGCTCTGCATCCCCCCACACCTCCACGAGGGTCTTATCTCCTCCTGAAGACCTCTTGAACTCCAACAGTTTCTCCATCCTCTCCTCTGTCAAGATACCACAGGGCATAACCTCCCCTCCAGATAGCGAGGCTTATTATGGAGAAACAGACAGTGATGCGGACACACATTCACGCACGCACCGCCGCCAACGTCGCACGCCTCCTCACGCACGCTCACCTTCACGCTACGACAGACAGGAAGAGGAGGAGACCTCAGAGATGAGCGGGTAAGAAACAGAGATCCCGTGCTCTCACTAAATTTGTCCATTTTATCATTCGTCCCAGAACGCTGAGCTTCCATTTTCTGTCCATATTTAACAGAAAGTTTAATACAAATCAACATTTGAACTCTTTTGTTGCGGTTTTATGGTTGTATAAGACCGTAATGACTTTGCTAAACTGTTAAGAATGGTTACAGTGAGAAAGATTTTTTAGAAAGATGTTTACAATTAGAAAATCTTCCACTTTTAAGTCTGCACAATAAAACTGATTCATTTTGTTGCATCCTGCCCTTTTTTTATAAGGTATGAGAGTGCCACAGATGCAGGCGTTACCTCGCAGGGGATGTGGGATGGTCAGTGCGCTGTTGGTGTTCCTCGAAGAGAGCTCATCTATCAGCCTCACCAGACAGAGTGGACCACTCCTACACACACCCCCCACATGCTGACGCCTCACGCGATCACCCCGACCCCTGATCAGGGGTTGGCGGAAGCAGAAGGAGAAGGGGACAGTGGCTTCCAGGAGGCAGGGGGCTGCACTGGGCTGGCCTGCCCGCCCCTAGTGTCTCCAGAACGGGCAAAAGAAGCTCTGATGTTGGGGTCTGGGAAACACCTGGTGCCTATGGTGGGACCACAGCAGACGCCTGTAAGTGATGAACTCTCCACCACCTACATGGAGAAAGCGCGGCAAGCCAGTGAGTATATACTTTAATTTACAGCTATACCATTTCAGGTGCTTTTTATACCAACATCACCTTAATGATTTCTGAGACTTTCCGTAGTAAAAAGTAATGATTACATTTACAGTTATAAGGTTCAATTTTGCGCACAGAAAGTTGGATTGTGGCATTTCTTGCTATAAAATTGTTAATAATAAAGGAATGGCTGAAACAAAGTATCACAGCGACTTAAAGAATCATCTATAATTGACATTAGAGTGCTAATACTTAACAGCATGCTCTGTATGTGAATGCCACGTCTACTCATTAAAATTCTAACCAACAGCTTTGTGTCTCGGATGTGATATTGTGCAGCCGCATACAAACTTCTTGTATTAAGTTTCACGATAATAAACTGCTAACCAAAACCAGGAGTGTCTCCAGTGTCCTGGTGAAGCAACTATTTCAGTCCTGACGGTTGTGTTTTTGCTTTTTAATTAAAATTCCCAAGATTCTCTCTGGTGCTTCTAAAGGCATCGGCTGCAGTTAGCTGTGTAGTCTTAAATCACCCTCTAGTGGACATTTCTTGAAACTGGAGAGTATCATGACAGGCTGGTAGTGATGGGGTGAGATAAACCAGACACCCACAGAGGTATTCCACCGCCCCTCTTCCCTTCTTCTGTCCCCTGAAACAGCAGCATATCTCTTCTGTCACTATGCTGAGCATTTGCCCCGGTGGCTGTATTTATAGCTATTGAAACATCTGATTGACAGGCTGTATGTGACTGTGTCAGTGTGTGTGTGTGTGTGTGTGTGTGTGTGTGTCTGTGAAACTCACATGAATGAGATTTTACATCCTTTTAAATCCTCTGTGGTTCTGTTCATGAAATGATGGTTCACTGTTTCAGTCATAAATCCCACCGTTGAAAAACTGAAATTCTGAAAATCTGTGGCCCACTCAAACCTTTAATCTTTGATCACAGAGCCTGCGATGAAATATTTTCTTCTCTGTGTTTTGACTAATTCATGCTCCATTAATAGCATTGCTTTCTACCTGAAAGCCACCACTCCGCTTTAGTTGAAGCTATACTTCAAGGTAAAAAGTAAGTAAAAAAAATCATAGTAGGTAAAAAAAACAAAACAAGAATGATGTACGTACAGTATATGGTCGCCTGCTCAACCTCTGAGCCACCCTGGCGCCTTGGCTCTGGCTTTTAAGAAGGATTTCATTCTACTACTACATGCCAGTGCTGCATTGCTGTTTGAACTGTTGGGAGATGTTGTTTACATACCAAAAATTGGTCACTTTAGCCCATTGCTATGCATGTGTAATTTAGCTTCTGTGGACATAAATGAGATGTTATTGTTGTGGAATTAAAAGGGCCGGGTGCTGCAGGTACATAAGGGCTAAAACAGGTTAATGGATAATGATGCAATAATATCTGATAAGAATTACGCTTGAATATTCATCTTCTGTTTGTCAATATTTCCACAATACGCTGGATTTGACCTCTCTCCTAAAGTCCATCAATTCCATCTTCTCATCACTTGTGTGTCTCCTTCCTGCAACTTTCTCAAGTCGCTTGCGTAGCATTAGGGGGCCTAAAGTTACCCGAGGCAGCTGTTCCAGAGGCAGTGATGCTACCACTGCATTATTCAGCTGCACATAAATAACATCCCAAATACACACAGGTATGGATTACGTTTATTGGTGACTCTAACTGGATTAATAGGAGGATACAATTATTGCTCTGCTGTAATGTTGAGACTTCATTTTAAGGGTTTATGGTTCCCAACATGCTTTAAGCTTTCTTTACTCTGTCTAGTTAAATGATCATTTCAATAAAGCAGTAAGGATGATAGTTGATTAAAGCTAATAGCTATGCAGTGACTGAGTTCTGATTTCATATGAGCAAACACTGCAGAAATGAAGCATCTGTCATCCAGTACAGGAGGCCATAGACCTGAATGACTTTGGTGTACGGTGAGGGCTTTGCTATAGGACAAATCGTGACTATGATGTCCAGAGATCTGCCCTTTCTCATGTTACACACACACACACTCACACACACACACACATTGCCTTTCGTTTTAGATATGGGATTATTAGCTCTAAAGAGTTATGCGTCTGTGTGTGCAATGTTGCTCAGGTGTGAGGTGTCAGCAGAAGAGAGCGGCGCATCAGCAAAGAGTTATGACCACACTTTCCTTTATAACCTATATTTGGCTTTATGAACTCATAAACATGCACACACGCGCGCATCGACACTGGTGTCAAAATATCCTCTGGTGATGGGTCTTCCCGTCCTCGTGTGTGTGCGTGTGTTTGTGTGTGTCTGTGACAGAGACCGGACAGGTGTTTGATGTCTGTCACACAGACAGGAATAGAGGGCTGACATCATGTGTTGGTTTGGTGCTGGACGGAGACAAAGGTCTTTACATGGGCTGTGCCCAGAGAGAAGGGCTGGAAGACTTAGACTAAACAGGTCCCCACTCGGAGCAGGCTTGGACGCTGTTAGGGTGTGTGTGGGAGGGTCTGAGGATGGTTAAGGACACACACACACACTCACACTCGTGAGATGAGGGACCTCACATCTTCTGCAGGTTCAGACGTAGGTGGACAGAGAATCCCTCACACTGTCTACGCAGGTAAGACAAATGACACCCTGTGAAGTAGACGAAAGTTTTGCATATAGATGCGTTGGTAGGCGTTTCAATTTGGAGCGAAATTTTTGTTTTTATTTTCAGAATCAGAAGAATTACCAAATTTCTGAGTCATGTAAGTAGACTTGACCAATTATGCTGAAATGACTCAGAATTTGAACACCAGCTCATACTGCTGAGCTTTGTCGACTGAACGGCCTTTATTCCTTACTGTGGGCTGGATACTCGACCCAAATAATAAATGGAACAAAAGTTACAAATTATTAATAGTTATTTTTAACTATTGGCATGGCTTTATGGATGGCAGGGGATGTGTACCACTTTGGTCCAGACTGAAATATCCCAACAGCTACTTAATAGATTTGATTTTTTTTTCTTTAATACAGACATTCATGGTCCCCCAGGGATGAACCCTAATAGCTTTTGTGATTGGTGTAATTTCCAGTACCTGACACTAATTATCAGTTCCTAATGATACTTAAAATGTAGGTACATAAGAACAAATGGACACCCTCAAATCCGAAGAATCACATTCATGGTAAGTGTTGCGAACTGGATCATAAAGTGATACCAATATTAGGGATAAACTACAGCAGCACTGGTAATCCCTAAGTGTTAGAGCACCACGTAGAGGGCTGAAAATACGGCTGTGGCCTTTAATCTGAAACAAGTTTGATGCTGGAATAGTGCCTTTTCCCTGATATTAATTGTAATATATTACACAATGTTGCGTGTGCCAGAGGCTGCATTAGTCTGCAGTTGTGTCAGTGGCATATTTATGCGAGGTGAGCCAAGATACTAAAAAGATTCAAATAGCATTGCACTAAGCAGGGTTACGCAAATGTGCTCATGCTGCGGTAACACACAGTTGTGTTTCCATCACTTCAGAGGACATTACACTGCTTTGCATTGCATTAATTTCCTGGAGACTCATCCTAAAACTATCCCTTACCCGAAGTCTAACTTTACTCCAACCTTGAAACAAGTCTTCTTCCTAAAATGTTGTGATTTACACTGCGGGGCCTGGCTTTTGCCACGAAAACATGACTGGGTAAATAGATTTATGCCACCATAACCATCTAACAAACACACAGGCACGGAGGCACAGTCAAGGATTTGTGCAGGAGAGACACTGTGATTTAACCTTCCTGGACTGTGTGACTCAGCTCTGGAGAGCAGCAGGAATTCTTTGTTCTAAATCCACAACACTCACTCCTGTCTGTCACCGCTCATCACAGCTCCTCGCTGTGATAATGCTGCATTAATCAGCTACTACTCATGCTATCACACTGTTATCTTTCCCGTATTTGTCGCCTGTGTCTCTTTTTGCATTCGTCAAAATTCTCATTACTGCGTCGCCCCTTTGTTTTCGCTCTCTTTCAGTGGATTTATTTCTGTACTCTTCTTGTCTTGCAGAGTTGCAGCGTGGGGAGAGTTTGGTGGAAAAACAGGTGAAAGAAGCTCGTACTAAATGCCGCTCCATTGCATCACTGCTCACTGATGCGCCCAACCCCAACTCGAAAGGGGTGCTTATGTTCAAGAAACGCCGACAGAGAGCCAAGAAGTACACACTCACCTGCTTTGGCAAAGCTGAGGGAGATAGAGGAGGGGACACGGAAGGGGAGACAGGAGGAGAGACTGAGGAAGAAGGAGGAAGTAGCATCTTAAGTGGCTCAGAAGTTGAGGAAGAGGGATTCTCTGAATCGTTTGACTCTACGTGGGACACTGGTTATCTGGACCTGCTGGACAGAAGGAGCTCTGCCTGTCCATCAACAACACCAACTTCTCCAACAACCAATCAGGACAAAGGACTGGACATCTCAGCTCATCAGACCCCGGGACTCGTGACGCCTGCAAATCAAATCCCAGGGTTGGAGAGCTCAGCCTATCAAGATTCAAGGCTGGAGAGGAGCTTCACAAAACAACCAAGCAGCAACCACCCCCCTTCACACATGTCTCCTCCAGCTGTGATTCTGACCAATGGGGGGCCAGCAGCTATCAGCCGGGCTAGTGTTGTACTGAGCATGCCCTCTCAGACCCCCCTCCAAAGTCAAAATGGCAACCCTGATCCTATTCCTAATCATAGTCCCAACCCCATCATAGACTCACAGAATAACACCAACTTCACTCCTAACCCTGCAGTTCTGAACCGTACTGCACGGCCCTTCAACTCTGGTTCCACCCCCCCTCGTGCATCTGTAACCTCTGTAATGTTCCGGCCTCCTCAACCCAAACCCACGCCCATAACAATGGTGTCCAAACCCGTGGCCGCTGTCTCCACAATGAATATCCCAACTTCTCACCCTCCGTCGGATGCAAGGAGGGCAGTGTCTAGCACCTCTTTGTATATCCCTCCAAGAAATAACACCAGCAACACTTTGCCCTCTGTTAACTCTGTCCCATCAGCTCTCTCACCTCCCCCCTCTCTGTCTTCTGCATCTCTCTCTCAGCCTCCTGCGCACACATTTTCTCCACAGCCTGCGGCGCATGCTTCCCCTTCCACCCCATTTTCTCCCTCTGCAGGCTCGCTGCCATGTGCCTCACCTGCTCAAACCTTCTCCCCTCCAGCTCCACCATCATACCTCTCTCCCCCTGCTTCTGCTAATCAACCCCCTTCCAAATGCTTTTCAGCTCCTCCCATCTCCCCACCGCACCCCCCTGATTTTAATCAGACCTCTTTCCCTGCCCAACCCACCCCACCTCTTCTTCACCCTGCAAACCAACCTCCTCCATTTTC
>JAVDPK010000897.1:120327-140291 GCA_034780415.1 Cichlasoma orientale | reverse complement strand
TAACACTTTGTGTTATGCTGAGTGATCGAGCACTGACACACACACACACACACACACACACACGCACACACACACACACACACACACACACACACCCTCCAAACTGAGCTGAAATGTCACCTTGACATTTAAGTTGGTCTTTCTCATCAATTTTTGTTTTCTGGAGATGAAAACCCCTGGAAGTTCAGCAGATTTAGTTGAAGTTAAGGTTAATCTAAGCAGAATGTATGCATTAATGCTGTGTGTGCTTATTTGCTGTCTACTCATGGGCACTCTCACTGCTTTAGTTTAAAAACATCATCTCAAAGCCTCGTCCTCGTATGCACCGATGCTTCCATATTTTTTATGACCTGATTGCTTTGATGCTGCATGCTGTGACACATTCCGAGGCTGTACAGCCTTTCACATGTACGAGAGGCAGAGATGCAGTGAAAGAAAACTCCAAGGAGTTTGTCTTTATTGCGCCAAACACAAAGCCAGAAAGACGCGCTGGCTATCCCCTCTGCTTTGGCATTATTTTAATACTCAAACTAATCGCGTGATTACCCGTGGAGTTACAGCGGACAAACGGGCAGCTTGACACGTGATATGAACATCCTCAGAGATAAGGCTAAACATCTTCATGCTTATACTTAACTTTTAGTTCTGACTCTTTTTTTTTTTTTTTAGGTTGCTTTTATTAATGCCACATCTCCAGACTGCTTCTCTCTGGACTCAGCGGGCTTTACAGGGTATATATGTTTCAGTTAAAGTGTTTCTTCCTCTGTGGTTGGAGTTGGGTCAACATGTATGGGATTATAAGAGGATTGAGGTATAAGGAAGAGGAGATTAAACAGAAGATGAAGAAAGAGGAGAGTAAAGACACGACACGCTTATATTGCATGGCTCCCGTGACCTTTACTATCCACCAGAGTGTTCTTTCTCTTGTTTTCCTGTAACCAGTCCTCTTTGACTCGTGGCTGTTTATTCAGTGTAATGTCCCACTTATTCCGCTTCTCTCTTTCTTCCTCCACTTTTTTCCTGTCTTCAGTGTCTTTGTTCCTCTTAATTCTCTCTCTAATTCCTTTGTTTTCCTTTCTATTTTTTCCACCTTGTTTCTTTTTATCTCCTTTCCTCCTATCTCTGCCTTCCATCTTTTATGAACTTTTCTTTCCTTTCCTTTCCTTTCCTTTCCTTTCCCATTTTGCTTCCTTTCCTTTTCTCTCATTTCTTTTCTTTTGCTTCCTTTCTTCTCTTCTCTTTTCTTTTTTGCTTTGCTTCCTTTTTGCTTTCTTCCCCTTTCTTTCCTTTTTCTTTTGCTTCCTTTGTTTTTCCTTTCCTTTCTCATTTTGCTTCCTTTCCTTTTCTCTCCTTTCTTTTGCTTCCTTCCTTCTTCCTTCCTTCTCTTTTCTTTTTTGCTTTCTCTTCTTTTTTCTTTTGCTTCCTTTGTTTTTCCCTTTCCTTTCCTTTCCTTTCCTTTCCTTTCCTTTCCTTTCCTTTCCTTTCCTTTCTAAATGCAGTTTCTCCTCTCTCTCTCTCTTCATTCTGACCAAAACCACAAAAATCTAACATCACTTTCCAGAATGAATTGCAAATAATGATGGTTATGTAATAGCCTAAATATTAAGCAAATATTCACCATTCTTCTTATTTTGTACTAATAGGAGCTCATGCGCACAGTTATAATAGGTCACATTTAGCTTATAGTGTGTTTTTGTGCTTGTGTGTGCAATTACGTGTGTGGTCTCACATGTATACTTTAATGTTACAGAGTGTGAGCGGGGAAATGACCTTGAAGCTTTCAAAAAAAAAAGTCTCGGTAATATGCTCGCACATGCAGCTACACGTGCTCATACTGTATGTTCACACACATACATGAAACACACACATATAACTTTAAAGTGGGAACGAGGGGTGAGAAGGAGAAGCACAGAGGGGAGGATGAACTCTGGGCTCTCCCTATTGTCAGCTGGGGCTATTTGAAGTTACACATAACCCAATTACAGGAAACCACTGTGTGTGTGTGTGTGTGTGTGTGTGTGTGTGTGTGTGTGTGTGTGAGAGAGAGAGAGAGAGAGAGAGAGAGCGAGCACATGCATGTGAGGTTTTTTTGGAAACTGAAAGGAAAGAGACAGAGATGAATGGTGGGAGAGAAGTGGAGAGAGTGAATGAAAATGGAAAATAGAGGTCAGTGGAAGAAAGTGAGAAGCAGAGAACAGGAATGGAGTGAATGGAAAGGAGTGAAGAAAGTGCAGCCAAAGGACAAAGAAAGGGAGCGTGCAGTTTCTGAAAGATCGAGTCTTCTTTCTTTTACAGCAGTATTTAAATATACTTCTCGCCTTTAGGTTTGCTTCAGAGGGAAGGAGACAGCGTGAGAGGCAGGCTATTGTCCTCGGGGACAGTATCAGCTCTTTGTTCAGCTTGCCTGACACCACTGTCACTGTCACCAAGCCATACAAACCCACAGCAGAGAGAGAGAGCGAGAAACACAAAATAGTGTCAAATAATACCGTCCTAGTCAGTTTTTGAAATGGGAAATGCAAGTGAAGGGAATAAACAGGATGCTAAAATGACAAATGAGACAGTCTCCGGTTGCCTAGGTAATCCTCTAGCAATATTTACCACCCTGCCATGTCAATCAGCGCTGCATTTGTGTAGGCAAATACCTATCCGAATGGACCACAATACCATTTTCCATAATGGGCCAAACATGGTTGTCCATTGGCAGATTGTAGGGAGCTACTTGCAGAGAGCGTATGTTGCCAGTGTCTGAAGTTTGTGGGCTGCTCTTGCTTGTGCTTGTGCAGTGAGGTGCAGAGAAGAGCAAAGTTGTAACATAGCAGATGTAGCTGAAGTGAAACTGAGTGAGCAAAACAACGAGAAGTGTCTGCAGCAGCCACTCACTGTGCTATTGAGACTGCATTTTTTTTTTTATCCTTGACGTTTTTTCACGTTTCTCCTCTTCCTGGTGAATTCTGGAATAGGAGAAGCCTGTCGCCCCCCTGCCCTCTTAGGCCCACTCGTCAATCAACCAGCATTCGACCTACGCATAGCCGACCTACGCGTAGCCGAGCTTGGCGGCGTTGAGTTTTTGGAGGACTGCGCAGGAGCACGTTTGTGTAGGTTGAAAAGCCCTCTCCATCAGCTCTCGCCTACGCAAACGGACACAAGCGCGGTACCATGAAAAGCATATCTAAGGGCCCAAACTGTTGCTTGAAGTCACCAAATGCCATAGACATTATATGGTTTCTGACTGCCATGAATTGCTTCCTATGTGGACACCTCTTACAGTTGTGACTCATCAAACACAAGATACGCCTGCCCACAAGTTTACCCTGGTTTATTCTCCTTTTTGCAATCAGAGCCCTGACTAGACAGTTTTAGACCTAAAAATATTAGATTGGTGGTTAAAAGTTGCGTGGTTTCTCTTGCAGAATATCAAAGACCTGCATGTTAGGCACGTGTGGTGGTCTGTCCTTCTGTATTTACTATGGGACAGGCTGGTGACCTGTCCAGGGTGTACCTGCCTCTTGCTCAATGACTGTTGTGATATGCTCCGGCTCCCCCACAGCCCTGAATTGGTTAAGTGGGAGAAAATGAACGGATGGATGGATGGATGGTTTTAAAGTTGTGGCTGGCGTAAGCTTTCACCTTGAAAGTTCATTCTTTTTATAGCAGTTATCAAACCACGCTCATTACGCGGCCCATTCAGTAGTTGTTCTGCAGCTTTCATACGTATCACACGGTCTTCTTCTGCAGATGGAGCAGTTTCAGTTCTGACAAAATTGCAAATGTTCAGATTTCCAAGCATTTTAAACACATTTTAAGGACCCAAAATCTTGCTGGCTTAAAGCTTGGCCGCTCCATCTGTGTAAAATACGATCACAAGCTCGAGAAGAGCCACTGATGTATAATGTGCTCAGATTGTGGCGTGTTTATTGCTTCCAACTTTTTGGCAACAGTTTGGGAAAGAAGCTGCCTGGTTTGAACATGACAATAGCCCTGCTCACAAAGTGAGCCCTATAAATAGTTTTCCTACTTGGGTGTGGAAGAGCCAAACTGGCTCTGCTCACAGTCCCAACACCTCTGAGATAGCTGTGGGCCAGGCGTCATCACCCAGCAGATACAGACGTCACTGAAGTCCTAGTGGACGAAAATCTGAAGAGTGGCGGTAATAGCAGTATGTTAGAGTTTTTGACTGATATGCAGAATCATTTCATGACTTTAACATTTTTTATTGTTGTCTGATTTCTCTGGAGGTTGCAAGATAAATCACCTCAAACAAAAGGGAGTGCGTTACATTTTTGCCTCACAAATTATTAGTTTCTTTATAGCATTTTGCTTATTTTTGTGAAACCAGAGAGAGGTTGAAAAAGGTTGGGGTCCACTGTTTTACTAATATTGCCGTCCTGACTTGCTGAGTAATTAAATGATTATTTATTGTTAATTGGAAAACTAATCCAGCCTAAGTGTGTGTAAAAACCTTAGCTGGATGTGGAGGAGGGATAAAGAAGTGTTTTTTCCATTCAGTTTTTTCTGGTTGATACGTCATGCCTTACATACTCGGAAGGAAACCCGGCGGCTGCGAAGCTGCTTTATCTAATTTAAAGGAGGAATAAAATAATCATGGTAATTTTTTTTTAAAGCCAAGAGAGATGGAAAGAACTGTTCGAGTGGGGCTGAGATTAAGAGAGAAAATGGAATGAAAGCGCTCTGTGTTTGCCACACGGTGTCAAACGTTGACGTGATGGAGTGACAGAGTAGCAGACGAATGTAGAGGGATGTTTTTCACCAAATGTTAACATTTATCGCCTCGATATGAATCAAAGAGGAAGCGCCACAGTGCACCAGGGACCAGGCGGGCATCCATCCATCCCTCAGATTCTGTCCTTGGATAAACTTCTGCAGACCTCCTGCGTACGCACTTGATGAGTTCAAGTAAAGCTGAGAAACAGGAGGGGGAGCGAAAGAAATACAGATAAAGGAAGACAAGACAGTTCAAGGGAAGGGGATAAAAATATCAAAAATATCACTACTGAAAACAATTTAAGGGTAAAAACACTTGTAATATTAACAGCATATTGGCAGTAGTGGTAATAGTTTATTAGTTGTAGTACTAGTATAATGGAGGCTGACATTGCACTGGTCTACATGGGATTGGGATGTGACATGAACAAAAGGTCACTTCCCAGTCTGGCAACGCTGGAATGACTCAGTTGTGTTGGTGTGACTTGATCAGTTTCGGTGATGTCGGCTGCAGAAACGACTGCATCCTCACGTGTACGACGGGAGCAGGCGCCACTTGCCTTGTAGTGCTCAAAAATAGGGGTGGACTGTGCCTTTAATTGCACCACTTCATGCAGAGTCGATGCTGTCCTGATTGAAAAATATCATTCAAGCAGTGGGGAGAAAAAAAAGTGCAATTATTGCAACGATAATTGCTCTCAGGGCTCAATTTGGCAACAAAAGCAGCTAAACTCATGAATTTATCAAAGCTTTTGTTGCAGGTTCCTGCTACCATCTTGTCATCAAGTCTCATGCTTGTGAGCCTGCATTCACTTATTCCCCTGCTGCAGATGTTCAGACACTGCATTCTTCCCCTTGTGAATAATCTTTAAACAGAATGATGGACTTTAAATTATTTGGAAATAGCCTTTTAACCCTTCCCAGATTGATGGATAACCTCACTTGCTTCTCTAAGCTGATTACTGATGTGTGTTATCACACACCTGAATGCTCCATACCCGCAAGTTATGCCAAAACATCTGCTTTCATAGAGGTGCTCGCGCTTGCAGGCTGCTACTTCCTGTGGAAGCAGTAAGGGTGAACTCCAGAGGGTGAGAAAGCAGCTTTTGCAGCCTGTTGTTAGACATCAGAATGAAAGCGATGTTGATCACTGGGGTGAGTAACCACCGTGTAAGTTAGTCACAGACAGCTGGCTCAGGTCATGCCAACTGCTAATGGAAGCTCTGTTAGTTTGCCTTGTGAGTTGTGGCTGTTTCTGAATCCTCCTTTAGTTTTCCATCAGACTGCAGCAGAAACCTCAGCTATTCTTCAGCTTCAGAAGTGCTCCGTGAAATGTAAAATGGATGCTAATGCACTACTTAAGAAAGAGCTTTACTGAAAAGTTATTAAATTTAGAAACCCACAACCTTACCGCCGCACCACTGAGAAATATAGTTAAATTATTAGTAGAACGCTGCTGCCCACACTGCTCATTCGTATCAAACGCTGGCAGAGATGGATATCTCGAAATGAGTACTGACTGCTGTGACAATTGCCTCATGCTCAAAGCCAAGCTGGACTGACTTCCGCCAAGCTGATGCGGCCGACACGAGGTCACAGACTGCAGTGTGTGGATGCATGGTACAGAGAGTGTCCTCACCTCAACATCACACGTGGAAAATCTCTTCCATCTGTAGACGCTGTCTGCGCTGCATCCACAGGTCCCGGCTTCCTTATGCCTGCCAGTGCGGGGTCAGGGAATTTGAATGACTTGTGCCTTGACTCACTCTGGCTTCCAGGAAGTCTCCACCATCAATACACATCATCATCATCACTTGCCAGCCCCATGTGTGAGTGTGTGTAAGTGTGTGAGTGTGTGTGTGTGTGTGTGTGTGCTATCTCAACCAGTGCAGCACAGTGTGTGTCTCTCTGTTAAATCACATGGTTCGGCTTTTCCCCCGCGTGCCTGCTGCTTGGCCTATTTCCATGGTAACTAGCCGAAGATGTGGGGACACACAAATGCATGAGCGTGCGCGGACACACACACACACACACACACACACACACGTACACACACACACGCACACACACACAGTCCACATAAACAGCACTTGCGCAAAGACTTGCCAGAGCGATCTCGGCTGTGTGTGGGGCTGTAGGGTGCAGTCAGAGAGAGGATGTGTGATCGCACACTCCACACAGGCTCAGCGGGAGACACACACATATACACACATACATATGCACACTGTATGCTGAGAAAGAAGCTCAGGATGCTGTGCTGGAGAAAAAAAAATCCCTTTTTAAATCCTCAGGCAATTTGGATTTGTTTGTTAACAGATGAACATAGATAGATAGATAGATAGATAGATAGATAGATAGATAGATAGAGTATGCAGTAGGACTCTGTGACTGTGTGACAAGTGGATGAACTGACAATGTTGCTGCCAGTTGCATAATGTTTCCTTCCATATTCGCTCTGATGCATTTCACTTGCCATCCTTGTCACGATGTCCCCTCCCCAAGCTCTATCCCACCCCCTCATCGCCCCATCCCGCTACCCATCCCATGTGGCCATCACCATAGCGACAGCCCACGCTGCTCACCTGCTCGCCGCAGCATCCCTGCGCCCTCTGGCCTTGCGCCAAGGGGGTGCTGTGGCAGTAACGCAACCCAGCAATCAGACGAGGGAGCTTTGCCAAAAGTGGGGAAGCTATAGGAGAAGGAAGGAAGGAAGGAGGGGAGGGTGGAGGGGGCACTGCGGATATGCTAGCTACTGCCCTGTGGTGTTATGCAACTTCATGTACACACGCCCACGCACACATATTGTAGGGTACCAAACACACACAGATTGCCTTTTTTTTTATCATCTCACACACGCGTGTTTAGAAGCCGTGCATGTTGATGCTTGAACCAGCATAAGCTCCAGATAATGTCCCTAAGTACCGATTATGAAATGACATAACAGATTTCTTCCTGTGTCCTATCACTGATGTACTTCTACCCTCCATCACATTATTGTGTTCATATGTTGTTTACATGGCAAAGCAATGGCCTTTACCGCCCCCCCCCCTTTTTAAATGTGCTCGTTTAAATGTATTTAATTATTTTATTTTGCATTTTTAATGTGCTGTCAGGACGAACTTTCACACTTTCTTTAATGATGCTGCGATATGTCTCTGAGGGCAAAACACATTTCCACAGGAGAACCTCAATGATCAACCATAACATTGATATCACCGACATGTGACGCTGATGACATTAATCATCTTGTTACCGTGCAGTGTTGGCATTCATGTAAATGACACTTTGACACATACCACCCACCTAATCATAATTTTAAACCAAGTTCACCCACCAGCAACATATTACCAGATGGCCAGTGGCCCTGCCACACTGCAAAAAGTGTTTATAAACGTCTTGCAGAATATGACAAAGAGCTCATCGTTTTGCAATCAGAGCGAGGGTCCGCTTATTGCATTGGAACAAGCCCGATCTCCACACTCCCCATCCTGCAGCCCCACGCGACCCAAAGGATCCACTGCCGGTGTCGTAGTACCAGACACCACTGCTGTGATTGAGCCACAGGTCAACCTTACATGTGCAAGATTATGACCAAATGTTGCTGCTTTCTAGGATAAAGTTACATGAAGTTGCGGTTCTGCTTTGAGCGATTAAATGTGCTGATTATTTATTCATACAGTTTCCATGCTAGTGTGTTGGAGAACTGTCAGAGCAATGGAGGAAATAGTTGATATGGAAATGAATGATATCCTTGTATCCAAGACACATTTTCCAACCAAACTAAGGCTCTAAGGATAGGCCAGTCTCACCTCCGTTCAGCTGGTTAACACCAGTTTATTGTTTCAAGTCTTTGCAAAGTTATCAGCATTGTCGCCGGGATAAGATCCACAGCAGTTTTTCAGCTGCACTGGTAGTAATGCAACTCTCTGGGTACAGCTCATCACTGTCTGGGAGTTAATAGGATTTAGGACCACTGTTGCACCTGTTGGTAAACCTGCTAAAGGTTCTTGCTGCTTGTTGTCATGTTTGCTTGTTGTCGTGTTTGCAGAGTCCTAACAGGTTGGTCTTTGTGTCTTGCAGGCAAAGTAAGAAAGGAGAGGAAGCATCGAAGGAGTCCCCACATGGAAGCGGCAGCGCTGTCTAATCCATCTGACAGAATCTGCCAAAGGACGCTTTGGAAACGTTCTCATGTCTTTAAACACAAACCGCTAAATCCAAGGAGCTAAAAACAGAAAAACAAAAAGCCAACCGCTGGCTCTTGCAAGTGGACAGATTTTAAAGTAAAAACACGGCTGGAGAGGGGCAGGGTTGTATGGGTGCCAAATCCCCATCCAAGACACACCACGTCTCCTCAATCTACGTCCGCCGCCTCCCTCCTCTTCCTCCATCCATTTCCTCCTCCTCCTCCGCTTTTCTCTCATTCTCCCTCTTTCTCGCTCATGGGAGTGACATAGAGGCCGTTGTTTGCTCTGCTGCCCCGCCCCTTCTCCGCCTTGTTGTGGAAACGGGGGCGTCCAGGTAGTGATGTCGTGGAAGAGGAACTACTTTGCGTCGGGTGGTGGAGCAGTAGGTGAGGTGCAGGGGCTGGTGACCCCGAGAACCATGACCTCTATCGCACCCAGCAAAGGCTTGAGCAACGAGCCGGGACAGAACAGCTGCTTCCTCAACAGCGCCCTGCAGGTCAGTCACATGAACACGTGCGTTTGAGGAGGTGAAATGGTTTTTGTGGAGATTTTTAGCAGTAATCCACCTGCATGAGTAAATTACTTTCATGTGAAGGTGTCACACTAGTTCAAAATGCTCTAAATTTTAGGTTTTATTAGAGGTTGTTTAAAAAATCTGCAGTGTTTGATGACGCTAGTGCAGTTTAATGAATGCAGACTTTTCCTACACTCACTAAAGACCAGACTTACGCCTGAACGTGTCTTGAAGGAAGCGAAAAGTGGGCCTGCAGTACAGATCTTCCAAAGCCTCACCAGGGAAGAAAACAAGTGTCTGTTAAGCCTTTAGTCTTAAAAATATTAATGATGTTGACTTTATTTGATCATCTGTTTCTTTAACTTATCTACTATTCCTTTTACCTTTCTCTAAAATATGTGGACTCGATAAGAAAAGCTAAATGTTTACATAAAAGCTGCTTTCTGCCTGCTTAAAAACTCACTCTTCCCTGCAAGAAAAGCATAAATACCGGCTATTATTCCTCCAGTGATTTATTATGACACAAACTGTGTTTCTCTGATTTCTCACTAGTAATAAGAAACCTTTACAGTGTACAATTTTCCAATTTGTGTTTCTGCATTATTGGCAGAAAAAAAAAGCTACTACTTTCTCATATAAAAATGTATTTGTCAACATGCGCTTTGTCTATATTTCCCCAATTTGGACATAAAACGCACAGCTTTGTGAACACACCATTTGCAAGTCTGCCCCCCCCCCACTGCAGTAAATTGCTCTTAAAGCGTGGCAGGGATGAGATTAGCACCATATTAACGGGGGTTTGCGTGTTTCGGTTGGTTTTGGCACTGCTGCCTGTCTGGCTTCAGTGTGGACATCCAGTCTGAGTGTGGGGATGCTTACTTGGTGCTGCTGCATCTCCTCTCTCTCTCTTCACACAAACACATGCATGAAGATGGCTTCCCTCCTCCCAAGACTTCCAGCTGGCACAAACATACCTACACACACACACGCACACACACACACACACACGCACAAACACATATAAATACCTCTTGACTACTGGCTTGAAAAAGAGAGAGAGTGAGAGAGAGAGAGAGGGGAAGAAAAGAGAGAAGTTAGCTGAAGAGGGAGGGGGGACGGTGGGGCAGAAGCTTAGGGAGAGTCGGAGAGAGCACAGGGATAGATGTGAAGAGGAAAAGTTGCTGAAGGAGGAGTTGAGAAGAAAGAGGGATGCGGTGTATGCAGTATGAAAAAACCAAGGAGAAGACCAAAGGGGATGCTGCTGAGAGGAATAAAGAAATTAAAGAGTCCAATAAGGTAAGAAGAAAGAAAAGAATGTTTGTGAAGAGCAAGGAAGGGAGAGGGGAAGGGAAGGAGGGAGAAGGGAGTGAGATGTAAAGACAAAGTGAAGGACATGCAGTATAGTTTTTTTTTGTGTGAAATGAAGAAAATGCCTCAACAAAGGCATGCAGTGCAGCTTCAGCAGCAAAGGAAGTGGGCCACTTCAAGGACACACACACACACACACACACACACACACACACACACACGTACACACACATGCACACACACATGCACACACAGAAAGGAGCGAGGATGTTTAGCAGGACACAGATGAGTGAGGATAAACTGAGGCAGTGTTAAAGAACTGAGCTGCTGTTGGCAGTACTTGTGTGTGTCTGCGTGTGTGTGTGTGTGCGCGCGCGCGCGTGTGTGTGTGTGTTCATATAGACATCTTTGCTTGTATTAAATGTCTGTTGGCAGGTGAGATGACCAATTAGGTGTCAGACTTCAGCCTTAGGATGGACTTGCTTCATCAGCAGTTAAGCTGCAACTAAACATTTTTTCTTGCATAGATTATTTTAGATTATATAATGCAAAAATGTACAAATACAACGTGCCTAATAGGGAAAAATGCCTGTTGTACTGGCTTATTCTGTCTGACCATCAGCTTGAAATTCAAAGATATTCTTTTTTACAGTTAAACCATCATTATCAAATATTTCCAAATATCTTCCTTTATAAATCACTTTTTAAAATATCTTGATAATATTTAGAAAATGCTGCCAACCAAGCCATTCAGCAACTAGCTGCAAAAAGGCTTTGCTCTCTGTGCTGTATAATGCTGTACTGCTATTGTGCATCGATACTAAGTGAGATACTCTCTCCTGCTCCTGAGGGCCCCTTGGGCAAAGAAGTTAACCTCCTGCTGCTGCAGTGGAGCTGCTGTGTGACAGCAGCTGCATCAGTGCTTTTTTTTCTGTATGAATTTATGTAGTTTAATGAGCGAGAAGGAGGTGCTCTGAGGTAAAGTGTATGCTCAGCAACTTTTCATTGTGTACACACAGGTAAAAAAAAAATATAGCTAAAGGATGCACGGAGTACGCTGGTGGCTTTGAAGAAGAAGAAACATACAGGTTCACTCATCAGGCATCGGCGTGCGTGCGTGTGTGTGTGTCTGTGTGTGTGTGTGTGTGATGCAGCGGTAGTAAAGAGCAAAATTAAGATTGTAGACGTGCAGCGTTTTCTACACGACTCTCATCAAAAACAAATTGTAGTTTCATGAAAGGCTTCATGTTTGTATGGATTCCAATGTTTTCTTTTTTGTCATATGCTTGCATTGGTTTCCCAGCAGTTATACAGCTGAAGCATGCTCTGATTGGTCAGCTGACCTAACAAAAAAGTAGCAATTGGTTATGTATTGTAACTTTATGAGTGCAGGTGCAGCTCTGCTGATGTCAGAGTTCAGCACTACCTGCTTTAACCAGAATCAATGCTTCCCTGCAATCGTGACACACACAACACTACTTAATAATAAAGATTTATTGTATCAAAACAGATAGTATAGCAAACACAGTATGCTGAGTATGCCGTGGTGCCATTCTGATCCACAGTCGAGGTGAAGGCTCAAGCTTCAGCAGAGACTTGTCTTCAGTCTCTCTGTCGCCACGATTATTCCGAAAATTCCCAGCCTAATTTCATAAAACCAGGAGGAGAGGTGGAACACGGGCTCAGGAAAAATCAGTGACTGCAAACAATTAAGCCAGCTGAGTTCAGGTTGCACACAGTCCTTCTTTATTGACTTAAAATTTCTGCAATCTATGATTATACTCAACATTACAATTTCGGCATACACAAGCTGCTGTTCAGTGGGCATACAGTCAATGTTAGTCTCAATAGCAATGCAGCATGTGCACATTAAGGATTATATTATGTTGAAGGAGAAACCTTCATTAAAAAAGTAAAAGTAATCCCCTGGTTCTTCAGTTCCTCGGACTCTTATGTTCCTGCTGGCTGCTAACAACAGAACGTTTGGAGCTTTCCTTGTAGCTGAGGCGATTTGCAGTTAGAGACTCTGGCAAGCAAATAAAGAGGCCGGAGTGCAAGGCAGCTGCTTATTCTTTGTTTGAGGCTGTGCCAAACTAGCCGCTAGGTGAGCATTATGGAAATGTGTTACATAGTGACATTGATAAGTCATGGAAGAAAAGCCTGGACTGCAATCAAGGCATTGCAGGTAGTTTAGCAGCAGTGCTTCCTGCGGGAGAGAACATCTCCCCTTTGGGTGGGCTTTGTAAGCTTTGCAAAAACGTTATCTACCGCACCAAACGAAACAGCGTTTTAAAAATTCTCAAGTAATCAGGTGCCAGTTCTTCCTATATTCACAGGTGTTCATTTTTTAAAATCTCATTTTGCTAACGTTTCTATGAGGCAACATAAAGAATACTCAAAAAGAAAGTATTACCCGATTGCAAGCTGCAGTGGTGGGGACAGGTTTGAGGTTTGCACTTGTTTGAATATTATCTGAGGAACCAGAGCCTAACAAAATGTGCTTTCAAAGCATTTCTGGTATTTATGTTTCGATTTAAAAGCTAAGGCCATCACTGATGCGGGGGGAATTAAAAGGAAATGTACAGAAAGCCAGCGTTTGATGAAAGGATTGGGAGCAAGTTTGAGTGCTGGAGTGCAGCTCAGTTGATGATTAATGTTTCGGGAAGGTAGAGCAGGTATTCAGCGAATTTTCAGACTTTTTCATAAAAGATATTTTGACATGGGGCAATGGAAAAACTACATTAATCTATAACACATGAAATCTCTGTGAACTCCAACATGATCAGGAGCTGAGCAGCCAAAATGAACGCACAGGTACGTCTTAGTACAACAAGTCAAAAATGACCTAAAATTGTTTATGCACGTACGAAACAGTGCACAAATCGTGGGCCTCCCTCGCTTCTGTATATTTTGACACTTTCCAGATGGTATTGCTGAGTGGATCAAAATCTGATGGCATTTTTCTGTGTTCACTATTCCGTCAATTTTGACAAGATCCCCAACACCACCGGCTGAAATGCAGCCCCAGACCATGACAGCGCCTCCACCATGCTTTACAGATGGCTGTGAACACTCACTGTTGGAGCTCTCTCCTGATCTCCTCCATTCAAAGTGACAGTGATTTGAATCAGAAATTTAAAATTTGGATTCATCACTCCATAAGTCCTGTTGCCACTGATTTTCAGTGCAGTTCTTGGGTAATTTAGCATGCCTCAGCCTTTTCTCCCTGTTTCACTTCCTTAAGAATGGCTTGAGAACATTTCTGATGAGGCTTCAGTGGACCAACTGAAGGGTCCGGTGTATCTCTTGGGGCCTTTTTTTTTGTTTTGGCTGTATTTTTTCTTAAGGACATGACTTTCAGATACTGTTTGTCTCTGATAGGCAGTTTTTTTTTAAGGCCTGACACTTCTTTTGTCCTCCACTTCTCCAGTTTCCTCAATTTTTTAAGGACACGCTGCACAACATTCCAAGATATGCCAAGTTTCAGCATTTTTTGTAGATTCAATGAAAGAAATGGCAACAAATAATGCATTTTCTGTGACAGGCTGGTTGTAACAAAGACATAATTCAAAACTGGTTCTTTGCTGTTTTCTGTTATGTGTGGACACAACACTGATTCATTATTTGACTTAAGTGAGTTTCTTATGCTTCAGGGATTCAAAGGTCAGCGTTAAGTTGTTCAACAAACAAAAAAACTTTCCTCTGAACATGGTCAGGTACAAGGACTGGACTGAAAATGAGTGAACATCATTGCGTTGCCTGTCAGCTGCAGTACTGTGGCGTGGACATGCGCTAGTGATACTAAATGAGCCTACTGCGCTCATTTCCAACTCGGAGAATAAAAACATGGAGATGGAAGTGAGCATCATTTTTCTAAAAACCTACTAAATGACAGTTACACAAGTCAAAAGTACAGAAATATTATGAACTCAGTTGTTTCAATGACGACAGTATCATGTGTTAAACAGAATGCACAGGAAAAGAGATGACATTACCCCATGTGGTAATAGGAGACTGGAACAGGAGGAGCTGGGGACACGGAGGGAAGAAATCAGCCAAACAAAGTCACCAAGAGCACCATTTATCTGATCATGAGGACCTCCTTATTGTCTTTATAGAACACAGCTAGGGGGTGTTTGAATGTGATTGGTATTTAAAAGAGTCAGCTGATGCTGATCAGCTGACATACAGGAAACACCTTAGTGTGACAATGACAATGTTTCCATCATTAATGAGCACAGCTGTGCCCCCAACCATCTTTATACTTGTTTACTTAAAAGTATGGCTCCACCCACCTGCTGTTTGAACCTTTTCTTTGTATCATATGTAATCATATAGAGACACACACAAGAAGACAACGCGGGTACACAAAGCCATGGTCTCACACACACTCATGGAGCATGAGCACTTACAGTGTGTTATTCTGGTAAATTATAGGTAAGCAGAATGATGAAGAGCATACACAGGTGTTTAGTATTGTAGATGCTAAAATAAGCACAGAAATAATGTTAAAGGAAACAAGCCTGATTCCTTGAGTCCTTCTGTGAGGGGATCTGGTGGCTCTGTGTAGCTGTGCTCAGCATTTTGCTGGCATGTTTTGGGCCAAATCAATACAAAGTTGTTGTTAGTGATCACTTTTGTTTCTGACACATGGCGAGGCTCCTCGGTCCATAGGGCGCAGGGATTCACTGAACGATTTGATGAGTATAAAATTGATTGATGCTATTGCCTTGGCTCTAACCGAGTCACCGCCTCTGTGATGTTAGACCACCATCATCAAAGCACCAAAATCTTACAGAAGAATGGTGCTACCGTCCTCCAGTAGAGATCCACACACCTTAATAAGACACACTCCTTTGATTTGTCACCTGTCTGTATCGGCATCTAGCTGCGGCCAATCGTGTTGCAGTCCCTCATGTAATCTGTGTAAGCTTGTGTTTCCTGACTTTAGCCAAGGCAGCACAAGTACCCCACTAAAACTGCAGCAGAAATGCTGTCTCAGGGAACCGTAGTACAAACTTTTTCAAGCAAATTTAAACCTGGCATTCCTGCATCAGGTATCATCTGTCACTTATGACATCAAGTAAAACATGAGCTTATGAGCTCATTCTCTTTTACATGTATAGAACCCTAGTTTGTCTCCCCCCCAAAAGATGTTCCTGCAGTTTTGCCATCGTTTGCAATCGGGAAAGAAAAAGACGACAAAACCAAAAGGGAAATGTGAAGAAGAAGAAAAACAAATGATACAAATGATAGCAGAGGCGAGAAAGACGGGGAGAGACAAAGAGAGGGATGTGCTTAGAGGAGGAGAAAAATGAGATGGATGGATACATGCTGATGAAGAGAGATGGGCATGGAGAGATTGTGCCCTCCTTGTGGCTGCTGCAGTGCTGTGCAGGGAGCCGATTCATCACGACCAAATAAACTACAGAAAGTGGAGGAGAAACAGCGAGCAGGGGAAGATAGAAGGCATACACTGGTGTCAGCATGCAGTCTGTTATCCACTGTCCTTTCTTTCTTCCACTTATCACTCTCTTTATAAGACACACAGCCCCAGCGTAATGCTCAGGTTGCCATATTGTGTCTTTTGCATGCATACTGTGAGTGTGTGCAGTCTTGTGCGTGCGTTCTGCAGATTTCAGCAGAAGCCTAAGGGACATTGCTATGTTAATATTATCTTTCGAAATCTTGAATTAATGCACTAAGAGCTCTTTCTTCTAATTATGCACGAGAGAGAGCGCCAACTGGTTTACCTTCCCTTCCTGCAAGTTTTTTTTTCTTAACTCTTTAGTTTCTTTGAGCTTCGTGCCGGTAGTTTTCCACCGCTCTGTCCTCTGACTGTCTTTTATTGCTGAAAATATAAAAAGCAAAAAGCACACGCAGTGCAAGCTGATGAACAAAAAACAATTAGCTGAAAATGGCTGAAAGCCACGATGAGCTGCAGACTTGGGTGTTGATTCTCTGCAATCATTTCACATTACTGGAAGTCATTTGATTCTGTGATTTTGAAAGCTACAGTTTGAGTAATCTCTATAAACAGATTCTGCATATGCAGAATTGGATGGAGAGGACAGGAAGATTTTTCTCTTCTTGAGCTTTGCATGGCAGCTTTTGGTTGTGTGCAGGTATACAAACCAATTTGAGGGCAAAAGAGGAA
This sequence comes from Cichlasoma orientale, assembly GCA_034780415.1. Lineage (NCBI taxonomy): Eukaryota > Metazoa > Chordata > Actinopteri > Cichliformes > Cichlidae > Cichlasoma > Cichlasoma orientale. The sequence goes on along the minus strand of JAVDPK010000897.1, from coordinate 123,403 downwards.
CTCCACTTGCTGAGGTGCAATCTGATGGCAACTTAGATTTTTAATATGTCATCAGTCCAGTTTTTCTCCTAAATCAAAGCCAAAACATCACACTAAGCCATTAATTACTACAGTTAACTGTAGTTCACACACCTGTGGGATCGAAGCATTCCTTCTCATATGTGGAAATGAAATCAATCGAGACCAAGAGAGGGATGCATATACAAAGTCAGATCAATGTGGCCGAGGTTTCCATGTTAATATCTAAAACAAATGCAGTGGAAAAGTAAAAGAGGATTTCCCTCGCTTCAACATTTACTGTCTGAGCTTGAGTCGTGGAGCTCATTCACAGATTGCAGTTAAACTTTTACCTTTTAACTTTTTAACTTTAGGAAATCATTCCACCTGGCCTCCGCTTTTCTTTCCACCCGCGCTGTCAGTCGGTATTTTTGGCTGCCGTGTACCTGCAATGCTAATATACCAGAAAGCATGCTGTGTTGCCATGCCAACCTGCAGCCACGAGCTGTCATGCCACCAAACTTAGCCTTACTGCATATTCAAAAATGGTAATTCCACTGATTATTGTGGCTGACGCAAGTGCACTTTCTCCCAGTTTCTAAGCAGCAAAACCGCCAAAAATAGAGAACAAATCTCGTGGCGAGCCGTCCCAAATCTAGACTTCGATCACATTAATCATGCATAAATATGGCTGTCCTGGTTTTTAAAGGATTTGTCGAGTTTTGGTCTTTGTTTTGGTTCAACTGATATTCTTTCTTGTGTTTTTATAGTGTTCATATTTTCCCAGTGTTGTTCTCACTTCCTGTGGTAATGACTGTGTGTGTTTCTAGTTACTTTGCTTCCTGTGTTTTCCCTCCTTTGTGATTGGCTACGCCGCCCTCATTAGTTTCACCTGTGTCACCTGTGTCTTTAATCAGTGTCTTTTTTTTCTGCCTTCTGGGTTCTTTTTTTTCTAGCTCTTTGACCTTTCTGTATCGTTTTTGTAACTTTTGCTTTTTGTTATTTAATCTGCCTCTGTGTCCTGCATTTGGGCCCTCTCTCCCATACCTCCTCACAGAGGTTTTGAATCAGTACAGGCAAAGTGTGCAAACATATTTTTTAAACTATGAAATGTCAGCTTTTCCCAAACATACTGAGGCATTTAAATCAGTTACCAAAAGAACTGTGTATTCCCAGTTTTAGTTATTGCTCAATCAACATCTGATTAATGGGTTTTATCTGTGTAATTTGGCCCTTTGGGCCATGGGGGTAGTGGAGCGGTATTGTGTAACTTTAGTTAACAGAAATCATATGCAGTTTTCTGTTATTTCTGATCATTTGATAATCAAAAATGCATGTTATTCTTGAATCAATGAAGCCAAAATTAACTAAATGTTTTGCGTTGGCTCCTGAATTTCCTTTTTGTTTCACATGATTAAAGATCATGTGAAACACATGAATTGCAAAGTAACAAGAAAACAGAGCAAGCAAAGCCAGGAGTGTCTCGACCTCTCAGTGATACCGAGGATGATCAAACCCGCATAAATAAGCAGAAGCAACAAACTTAAACATACTCGTGCTCAAAGAAAGAACAAGAGGGAACAAAAAAATTGAAGGAATAAACAAGATTAAGAAAGAAAGGGACAAAGGACTGAAGAAATAATAAACACATATTGTCTTTCAGGTTTTGTGGCATCTTGACATCTTCCGCAGGAGTTTTCGACAGCTGACCACTCATAAGTGCATGGAGGACTCGTGCATCTTCTGTGCTTTGAAGGTAAAACATCCCCGCCTTTGCTCCTGTAATGGGATGTAGTGGTTTTACTGTAAACCTAAAGCAGCGCCCATCACGCAGTTGTATTTCTTTGTGCAGCACTGTGACCGTTTTCTTAAGTTTCTGTTGGTCCATTATGGACCACAACTCACTCCTGCTTCTGTTTAATGGTTTAACATGTAAAGAGTTTATTATTCCATTACATTTATCTGGCAGCCAGAGCAGCATGACAGTTAAAGACAAGAGGAAGTATGGCACTGGTTTTTCCCTCGTTTTCATTGGGTCAAAGTGTCAGAATCTACAAAAACATGCTGCAGTAAGACATCTTACAGTAAATCACTGAGTACTTGACAGAAAAACAGAGGCCGATACGATACAAATGAAATAAGACAAACGAATAAACACCAAACTGAAGATCATTAGAAACAATTAGAGCTCCACAAACAGGAAAGTTTACTTTGACATGTCCTTATATTCATTTTTTGGGCTTGCCATCAGATTTGTTTCTGACTCTTCAGATGTTGGAGAACAACTCTGGAAGCTCCTGTTTTTATTTTTTTGTTTCCTTTTTTTTTAAACTAATGAAAGGCTAAATTCTTGTTTGGATACACGCAACGGTGGGAAAAATCTATCTCTTTAAACACAGCAGGGGAGATTCGTGCCGTGGGTTATGTAACACTAATACTTTTGATTACTTGCTTTAAAAGAGGAGAAAAAAAAAGAGCACACTAAATGAACCAAATTGCCTACTTTATACGATTTTTTATGTTTCTTATAGAAATGTTTTGAGACTTGTGCCACACTTTTATATATTGCTCTAAGTACAATATATATTTATATTGTATAAGAAATGTATGGTAAGGAGACACTTTCATGAGTAAATCGTAGTATGAGTCATACAAACATATAAAACATTTAAAGAGCATTTAAATACAAGTTTTCTGCTTTTTTTTTCCATATGGGTTGACTTGATGAATAATCATATCTGTAAAGCTGTGATTTTCTTATCACATGTTATCTCATTGCATCTAATTGCCCTTTAGTGAGAAGCAACTGTCTTCACATGGATACCTATTAGGTGTCTTTGGCATTGATGCCATGGCAATACTGAGAACAGTCTCGCTCCCAACTCATCACATCTGTTCTGTCACCTTTAAACAACTGCTTTTAAAGGGAGTTTGGCTTTTTGTGTTTAACCAAACCACAGCCTTTTCCTAACCTTCTCCAATATGTTTTGGTGACCAAACCGCAATCATCCATCCATCCATCCATCCATCCATCCATCCATCCATCCATCCATCCATCCATCCATCCATCCATCCATCC
>JAVDPK010000897.1:92579-103481 GCA_034780415.1 Cichlasoma orientale | reverse complement strand
CATCTGGAGCAGGTGACCTTACTAAGACAGGAGTGTGAGATCTGTGCATCACTTCCGCATGAAAAGCTGCAGCGTGCATGCAGCACTGTACAAGCAGAGGAAAGTAGGAGAGTGAAGAATTACTGCATACAGCATATACTAGGTGAGCAAAAATGTGCTTGTATTCACATGAACTAACTCTTCTGTCTCTATCTCTCCTATACCGCACACCTCTCCCCTGCATGCCCCCCTCCCTTCTTGTCTCCTCCCCCTCCCTCCTATCTCTCTCTCTCTCTCTCTGTAGTTGTTATACCGTGTGACAGAGGAGAGGGCTCGCCAGGCGGAGCTCTACTTGGTGGGCATGGTGTGCTACTATGGCAAGCACTACTCCACCTTCTTCTTCCAGACCAAGATACGCAAGTGGATGTACTTCGACGACGCCCACGTCAAAGAGGTGAGATGTAGTTTGAGTCCGAGTCTGCATGCTGCAACACGAGGAGCATCTGCTGCATCTTCACTTGTGCCTGCGAGAGCAGGAATGACAGGAGCTGTGCTCTACGTTGCTTTAAGTGCTGCACAGTCAGGTCTTTTGCAGTGGCGGCAGCTTGAGATTGATTGCGTGTTTAAGGTTTAATCCCTGCCTTTGTTTAAATCTATGCGCTTAAATCTTAGTGCAAGAACTGCGCCCGTATTATATATGTCATTTAAGTGTGAGTTCTTTCTCTAAAGAAGAAGGAATATTGAGGAGAATTAACAGAGGGAATCTACCTGTCCTTGAACTATCAATCACAGTTCACAGTGAGGGTCATTTTAGATTATTGACTGAGATAATATGATATCAATAAAGGCACATGGCAGCACAAAGTGTATTTGACCTTCTACTTTTAGTGGAATATGCGTAATGTTATATCGTAAAACAGATCGATTTACTTCCTCTATATGTGTGTGTGCTTAGATATATGTATCTATATATTTATGTGTGTCTTTGTGTGTGCGCTGCACCTCCAGATTGGCCCTAAGTGGAAGGACGTAGTGTCTCGCTGTATCAAAGGCCATTATCAGCCCCTGCTGCTGCTCTACGCTGACCCCCGTGGGACGCCGGTGATACTGCAGGAGAGCCCAAACCCCTGTACCAGCTCCAACCCGCAGCTGGAGCTCCAGCACTGCAGCAGCAAGGCCGGTTACGACAGCGAAGACTCCGGTACAGCAAAGATGATACACTCTGCTAAATATTAGATCAGGCTGATCTGTCTTTATCATCAGAGAGCATGCGAGGTTATAGCTTTAAAGCTCTGACCTTCAACCCTCTAATCTGCCTCTGCATACTGCAGAGCCTGTAGTATAGTATTATCCTGCCTTTAACTGGAAACATAAATGGATACAGGATTTCCTAAAATGTCATCTCTCTTCCTCTTTCCTCCCACAGGCCGGGAGCCATCCATATCCAGCGACACTCGCACTGACTCTTCAACAGACAGCTCCAGTCACCGAGGTTCTCGCAGCCGATCCCTCCACCAGTCCACGGGCAGCCACCTCTCCAGTGAATCCCAGACCACAGTGGTCTGTAATTACGACACCGGCACACTGCCGCTTGGTGCTGACACTGGAGGTAATGCTCCCCGTCCATATGTTCTTCCCTCAAAAAAAAAAATGCAGCCGCACCTTCAGTCAGGAGACCTTAATGGTTCAAAATAATTGCAAATACTCAGGGAGCCGGAGAAAATATTGTTGTTGATACAGTTAAGCGCAAACAGTGATGCGTGCTTTAAGTTTGAGTGAAGTGAAGTGAGTTCTGCAGACTCTTCAGGTTATGCGCCTCGTTAGTGGTTACTCGCACATTTATTTGCACTGCTGCCTGCATAATTGCCCCCTGTGGGATAAATAAAAATGTTATTGGATTTACTTTCTCTTCCTTTCCCCTCCCTTTTCTCCCATGTTCAGAGTCAGCAGTGGAGGGTCCTCCCCGCCCTCCCTCTCCTCCTCTGCAGGAGTACAAGGAGACGGCCGTCTTCCTCCTCTCCTCCCGCAGGCCTCTGACCTCCTCTTCCTCTTCCTCTCGTCCGCTGTCCTCCTCCTCTTCTTCAGTGGGGGGTTGTGAGGGTGGGGTTGGGGGTCCACACTGGGAGGATGAAAGCACTAGCAGTGAGAGCAAGTCCAGGTACTGCAACACTCGTACAGATCGGCCCTTCTGTCTTGGAATTAAGTTAAAGCAAGATGAAAATAATTAATGGGTTAATGGGTAATGCCTTCACCTAATTGCTTACCCTATAGTTAACATATAAATATACACATCCTTCAGGGGGGAAGTAAAAGTGCTTATTAGGTATGGAGCTTATTTCCATGTTGTTAGGCTACTCATTCAATACAAATTCAACACTGTAACGCAGAGCGAATTGAAAAGTTAATGCGCTGCCCCTCAGCCAGTCAGAAAAAATGCAAATGAGTAAAACTCTCAGATGCTTTGCTCTGAGTTCATAGCTGAACACCTCTGCAAACTCTGAGATGCACAGCAGTCTGTTTCTGCTGACCTTTTGTGTGCTTAAAACTGAAAAAATTTGAAATAAAAAACACAACAGAGCTTAAAAAGAACACAACAGCACAACAATGGTTGCTGTTGCGTGAACTGCAGTTAGCATCCTGTTACTCACATTTGTGTGTGGCACATGCTCGCGGTTCTGGGAGCAAATTTCTCCTGGATTTCTGAAATGGCATTTCCGAAATGTCAGTCCTTGTATAAAGAGTTTTAAGCCTTGAATCGTGACTATTGAAAGATTTGCTCTGGATCAAAAACATGAAAGACATTGAGAAAAAAAAAGGGCAAAAAGTACAAAAGAGTTTAACGGTGAAGGGACTACTCATCCAGATTCCACAGTGCAGGACTTCCAACTTTCTTGAATTTAATTCTATTATTAACATAGTGATATATAATAATAGTTATTACAGTTTTCCTTAAAATTAGTAGTAGTAGCAACCTCCGGGAACCACTCGGGGAATACACCTTTTCTCTTATGGCAGGTGGTGGTATCAATGTCAGCTCTTGAGCAATGAGCGCATGACGTCACACGAGAAACCTCTAAAGGCTGAGAAGGTCTAATTTTTCCATGCTCTGAGAAATGGGAATAAAAATGCATTTAAAAATGTGGCGTACTTTTAAGGAAAAGTACCATGAACAAAAATAGACATTCTGCAGATGATTTTACTTAATTTTCCAACTTTGAATAGTTTTTACCTGTAGACTAATGTGTTCAGTATTAAATCCTTTTTCTTTGCCCTCTAGTTCTTCTGGAGGCCGCTACAGGCCAACCTGGAGGCCCAGGAGAGAAGCCCTGAACATCGACAGCATCTTCACCCGACAGAGAGGCCCCTCTCTGGGCCACAATACTGTGCCTGGCCCACCTCTCCCTCCAGGGCCCCAGGACTCCCTCCCTTTAGCGGGTCCTGCTCCACAGCCAGGACTGCAAGAAGTAGAAGCGAGGGAAGTCAGGGAGTTGGAGGCGGGATTTGGGCTGGTCGGGCAGCCCAGGTGTCTGGGCAGCGGGCGGACAATGGGTCCCCCTGCCCCTCCACCTCTGAGAGGGGTGGAGCACCAGCCACGTCTTATTCAGAGGATGGAGAGTGGCTACGAGAGCAGTGAGAGGAACAGCAACAGCCCCGACAGGTAGGAAACTTACAGATAACTTACAGCACCTTTTCAATTTTGTTGCCATAAAATACAAATAGATAACCAAAACCCCTTTTTCTTTGTTTACAGGGAGGTGGGGCAACAGAAACGGGTGCTGATGTCAGGTCCTTCATGGCGTTCAGTGCCTAAGTCCAAGAGCAGCGGTGCCATCCTGCAGGAGCTGCCCTCTCCTAGCTGGGTTGGTGGCACTAATGCAGGTGTGTATTTGCACTTAGTTACTTTGCCGTGCATTTGATTTGAATCATATTTTCACTCTCCGTCTTGCTTGTGTTTGTGTTTTCAGGCTCAGGGCGCAGCGAGCTGGACGAGCTGCAGGAGGAGGTAGCGAGGAGAGCCCGCCTGCAGGAGCAGCAGAAGCGGAGGGAGGCGGAGCGGGAGGCAGCCATGGGATTTAATCCTAAACCCAGCAAATTCATGGACCTGGACCAGCTCCAACACCAGGGTATGGATGAAATATGGAAAGAAAGAAAAGCAGGGTAAAAGTTGGTAGTCATAGACACTAATACTAATTTACTGGTGGCAAAATGAGTTTTCTAAAAAGTACATCGTTAGATACAACTGCAGATAAATGAGAAGCTGTTTATGTAAATGTAGCGTGTTTACCCTTCAAGACAAAAGTCAGAATACTGCATTTGAAGCTGCGTCACAAAGGCCCATCACTCACTAAACAACTTCATGTCTCAATTTGTGCTTCTGAAAAACAAAAGTTGGATACATCTCAGGCATTGAAATGTTATGCGTTATGCTGATAACATGCATATTTATGCTAAAATCGTGCCTGGTGCAGCTTTAAGGTCACCTATGTAGATTAGCAGTCACAGTGACTTGTACGTCCATGTGTCTGTCTGACCTCGTCTTTGTCCTCATTCCCATCTGTTGGTCTGTCTCTCCATCTGTCTCTCTCCAGTGCTTTTTTTTTTTATTCGTCAATTAGTTCAGTGTGTTTTATTTCAGAGGAAGTGTGTGTGTGTGTGTTTGCATGTGCGTGTGTGTGTGTGAATCTAGCAGTTCCAGCTGTGTTCACTGTAGCTGAACAGAGCAGAGCACAAATTCCTGTCAGACTAGTTTTTGCAAAAATGGAAACTCCTTCGGGGTGATCACGGATCGGCACCGAGTGGGAAACTCTTTCTGGGTGATTCCTATTTAGAATCGCAGCCCCGATCCAAGTTCAGTGCTCCGATATCCTGGCTTCCCTCCAAAGAGTTCACAATGCGTGTTTGTGTGTGTGTGTACTCCTCTGCTCCCAAAAATATGTTTCTCTTCATCTTTTTTGTTCTTGTACAGCCTGTAATGATGCGTGTGTCTGTGTGTCTTCATATGAGATTGAGAGTGTGTGTTTCTTGGACTCAAGTCACACTTTAAGGGGCGCTCCACTAATTTTATCAACGAGTCAACGAGTGTGGCCTGTGACAAAAAGCTGTATCAGCTCCGGGGTAATTACTTAACTGACGTCCTCTGTGTAATCTCAGTTTGGACTTTAAATTAAAATAAACTGGACATGCAGACTTCAAGATTTGGGGATGTATCAGGAAGGGAAGGTCTAATATTAGACTTTAAGAGTTGCTTCATGGGGAGAGTAGAAGATTGGGTGCCTGACTGCACTTAGAGTTGATGCAGCGCTTCACAAGGAGACAGCATAGCAGGGAAAACTGGCCAAATTTATGGTAAAGTTTTTTTTTTTTTTGCTTATGATACACAGAAAACTTTCAATCGCTCCTTGAATCAGATCCAAACAATATATATTTTAAATGCTTTTTAGCCACAACAGCAACACGACTCTGTGGACAGCAATGTCAGCCACTTCGGTCCAGATGGAAATAGTACAGTACGCACTATAACATCTATTGGAAGCAGATGACTTCAGTTAGTTTGTCCTCTAGCACACTTATTAGATCCAAATTTGAGGTTTTCCAATAAATCAACAAAATCAACATGCGAACTCTTTCTGTGAGCGCTCACTTACAGGCAGAACATTCGTAAATGTCTTAAATGTTGTTTAAGCAATTACAAACAAATAAGCCAGGGTCACTTAAATAGCCACTCACACTGTTCAAGTAGTTATACCTGAACTGACTTCAGGCTTGACTTTAGATATAGTCCGACTTACTGACCATCTTGTGTGTGTGTGTGTGTGTGTGTGTGTCCATATTCCTGTGTGTGTGATCTTTTCATGAATATTTGATTCATGCGTCCACAAAATATATTTTTCTGCTTTATTGTGAAAACTCGTGTGTGTGTGTGTGTTTAAGTGTGTGTGAGAGTTTTGTATAAGCTGCAGTATTGCGGGTTTCCCCCTCCAACTCTGCACTAACTAAATCTATATCAAGGATTATTATGTCTTGTCCCGTCTGCCCTACTGTGTGCGCTTCAGTGTGTCTAGCCTCATGTACCTAACACACACATACACCCCCACACACACACCCCTGCGAGCACACTCAACCTTGATGAAGTGAAAGGACAACTTGTGAACGAACAGATGGCGTCACTATCAGCGCTATTGTGCAGCAGAATTCGGGTTCCCGCGTGCGTATCGATGGATCGAGGCGTACTTTAAGCAGCCTGCCTCTATGGACGTTACAGCCAACAGCAACAACAGAGCTGCCTCCCTTTCTTCTGCCTCTATCAATCAGAAGTCTATAAACTCACGCCAAAATGGGTGACGGCTGCTCTTTTGTTGTCCACTTATGCATTTTTTTTTATAACCAACTAGCACCACTCAGAGTGCACACACTAAAGAAAGCACTCAATTATCTAATGCTGATGTTGGTGACATACTAACTACAGTACAAGTTAATGCATTGATGCGTTTATATTAGAGTTTGCGAAGTGGGAAGAGACGCTGGGTCCCCGCTGTGAAATCTTTATATTTTTTTTCCTTCTTATGATATTCTTAATATTTGTCAGCTTGAAAACAAGAGGGTCCCCTCTGAGAAAATGTTGTTCGGTGTTGTATGAGTGGGAATCACAGGATAAGGGTAAATAGTGTGGCACAAGCAGAGAAAAGGTGCTGGTTGTCACACCAGACAAAGGAAGACTTAAGCAGCAAAGTGCATTAAACTGAGCAGGGGTCTGTTTCCTTTCACGTGTCTTTAACTTTTCCTTTGCTTTTTCTCTCTTTCATGGGTTCACGGGCTCATTTTAAAGATTTAATACGTTTATGAGGTGCAAAAGTAGAAACCTTACTTGATTTAAATTTGGTTAATCCCCCCCTAAACGGTTGTCTCCCTGTGCACTTTAAACCTAAATTTCATTTTGGTGAAGAGAAAGAGAGGCTGCAAGGATTTAATCGGGCAAACATAATAGGTGAGGGTGGGTCCATTATGAAATGAGGTGGGCACGTGCAAGCGGTCAGAACGAGACCTCCACAGAATGATTTGAATAAAGCAGCAGCACTGGAGGCAGCCAAGAGGTGCAGAAGGAGACCACCTTGAAAGAGGCAGTTGAATTGAAGTCAGGTGGGATTTTTGCTGTCAGGTTGGTGTTGCAAAAGGCACTAAATGCTATGATATCCCCGAGCCGGGTACTTGTACCTGTAACAGTGAAGTACTGCAGGAAATCTGGAGTTGTAAGCAGTGGAAAAAACACATAGTACCAGAGTTTCTACATTCAGCTGTTGGATGTGCGATCCAATGTCTACTAAACATAACAGTAACAGAATTCTAAGCTCACTGATTGGATGATTCTCACCAAAATGTTTGGTGATTTAATCGATCCTTTGAAGTTACGTTAGGGTTTGAAGACATCCCACTTTGCAACTCTTTACTTATGTAAAATGCTCACACATTGATTTACAGTAGCAAAATAATGCATGCTGGCCACCCCTCCCCCTCATAAACACTCCTTCTGCTCTGCTTCTCTTTTCTCTCCTTTCGTATTAGAATCTTTTACTCTCATTTCCTTCTCGTGTTTTCTTTCTTGTTCCGTTCCTCAAACTTCCTCTCGCTGCCGCTCTGTCATTATATCTTTCTGTCTTACTCTCCTTTTTATCTCCCGCTCTGTTGTTAACATCCTCAGCTGTGCTCAGACCCCTGCATGAGGCTAACGCTCATAGCGGATTGGCTGTAGCTGCGTGCATGAGGAGCACTGGGGCCTCAATCAAACGCAGGCAGGAACAGGAAATGGAACGGGAGACAGGAAGCGCCCGCCCACAGGGGCCACGCAGGTACCACCACTGTCACCCCTTATGTGTCCACAGCGGTGCCTGTCTCAAAATCACCTCAGACCCCCTCTTCTTCCCTCCCCTTCCTCCCTCACTTCGTGTTTGTCCTCAGCTCAAGCTGTCCTCAAACCCACCTCAGGACTCCTCTGTGTGTGTCCTCTGGGTGCTGGCTGTCTAAAAACGCCTCAGCACCCTCATGTGTGTCTTTAGCTTTGGCTGGCCAAAAATCCCCAAAAGCCTGTTTTTGTAACACCACCACACCACTCTCACATCCTGCTCTGTGTGTGTGTCTGAATGTGTGTGTGTGTGTGTGTTTTCTCAAACACACACCCTTGACTATATACAGTAACTTCTTATCCTCTTTGTGTTTGTGTGTTTGTTGCAATGCAGTAAAAAGCTGCTTTGCTGGGCTCTGTGTTGCCATCAAGAATAAAGAGAGAGAGAGTTGCTCTCTGCTGTTCTGTGCTTCACCGCTTCCCTTCATTGTTGTTGTGCTGCTCTTTGTAGCTTTGTGCTGCCAAGGCTTCCCTCTGCTCTTTGTGTGCTGCTGATCTGTCCTTCTGTGCACTGCAAGCTGCAGTCCATCACTGTGTGTCTGTCCTGTGTGCTGCCGTGCGATTGCAGTCACAGATCCCGTGCCGCGGTTTGTTTTCGTGCTCTCTGCTTCTGTGTTTGTGTGTTACAGTAAGTCAGTCAGTTTTCCTCCTGATGCGTTGGCTGTGTTGCAGCAGGAGGAGAAAGTATCAGTTTGAACATTCAGAAAGAGTGAGATCAATGTACTGAGAATCCGAGATGCACATTTCATATATTTTTTTTAATTTTTAAATGCATGCAACACTTAAGACACCATGCAATTAGGGACACAAGGCTTAATGATGTAGAGCAATCAGGTAGTGTAATTAAATAACAGATTAAAGCTGAAAGTTAGCTGAAAAAAGGTCAATTTGGTCACAACCGAGGAAAACTCACTGCACTTACAGTATTTGTTATTTTTGTGATAATATCTCAGATTGTCTTTAGGTTTCAAAACGTGCAGTATGAAGATCGCTTTGGGTTTTACGTTGCATTTTTATACACCAAACATTATAACAAAGAAAATACAAAAATTATATGAAATATAAATACAAAAAGTTAAAAAAAAAAAATGAAATCCCAGAATTAATAATAAGTGAATTTAGTGGTCTTGACTGTAAAGGTCTGGTCTTCTCTGAGGATCTTAGGCTGCTGCTACACTCTGAAGAACCGGTAGAGACCAGGGGCTGATTGAATGTGCTAACTAAGCTGTGTTGATATTGATTTTAGTCTGTGTTTCATTAAAACTCAACTTAAACTGGAGTAAAACTTAAAAAATAAATTGTAAATCCAAACTGTTAACAGTGAGACTGAAGAGAAAGAGGAGGTGGAGGTAAAGCTCTCTGTGCTCTGCCTCTTTTATTACCTTCCTCTCCTCTATTGATCAACATAAGCCTCTGATTTATAGCTCGGTGCTGCAAAGCCTGCTGGGTAATTACTAACGCTGAAAAGAGACAGGAAAGTTAAAGTGGGGGGATGGGGGCGGGCGCTCACATAGACACGTGTGACTGTGCACACTACACAAAAATAGGCACGCTAATTTACAGACTTGCTATTCACACATAGCGCCACACACACACATGCATTCACTACTAGACTGATAGTGTCTCATGTCTCTGCAGAGGATCCACTAATGCTCAACATATATCACATCCTCCATTTATCAATGTATGCAAATCAATAAAGGGATATGAGACTGAATTAGTCTATGTCATAGATTGTTTTCAGTGTTGATGTACTGCACCGGTGCAGAGTAGATTCCTGCTCAGGAAATCTGATTAATTTCAAATTCGGTGGTTGTGTGAGAAATGGAAATGCTCACATCAGACACTTAAGTTTGTGATCAGTCAGTCAGTGCAGCTGAGCTTGTGCCTGACTCATAAACTGCATGGCTGTGAAATCCCATACACAAAGCGATGCTTGCACAAGGCTGTTTGTTCAGTATGTAAGCGAGCTTATGTGTGCGCGTGTGTGTTTGTTTACCCTGGTATGCTGTCGTGACCTTCCCTCTATGCAGTAACTCACCTGACGTCAGAGCAGCTCTGGCTTTTTTCTACCCTGCTGCTGGCTGACTGACGCGCTCCCTCTTTTGTGTCCTCCAGTGAACAGCCTGGCCCGGTCCAAGTACTGCTGACACCCAATCAGGAGGAGGAAGAGGACCAGGCAACGCCCACCAGGGATGGTGCTCTGGGCCAGGACCTGCCCCCTCCACCCTATCGGCCCCCTCCCCCTCGACCCCCGCTCACCCTCAGCATCACTCACCCTTGCGCACCTTCCAGCCAAGGGGAGGAGGAGGGTGGATGTGCGGGGAGGAGGGGGGAGGAGGGGGAGGATGGGAGGGAGGGTACAGGGGTGAGGCTGTGTGAGTTGCTGCAGGCAGGGGGGGTGAGTGTCAGACCACTGGGGAAGCACTTAGCCATCTCTCTGCCCTCGCTTCCTCTGCGTCTCTGGGATACACAAGTCACACACACCTCACACTCCGCACACCTTGAACCCACACACACACCCCCTCCCCCACCCCCTCCCCCTCTGCCCTCTAGTCCACCCCTGTCTTCCCCTTTGGAAGCCTCCGGGCAAAGGAAGCCTCTCACGCCGCTCTGGCAGCCACCCCGGCCCCATTCCCCCGCCGGCGCCGCACAGCATTGGCCGAGGCAAGAAGACGCCTCAGAGGGCAGCATACGTCATTGGTCCTCCTGGAGTCTGGACCGTCCCGACGCAGTGGTGACGCCGTATGACACGCCCCCAGACCGCTGTGTTCCCATCAGGCCGCAGGCATCCAGTCAAAACTACAGCTATAGTTGCCAGTCCTCTCCAGGGCACTACAGCTCCCAGCATGCCCCAGGCCGACACAGTGATCCCTGCTGTGACCGCGAAGAGGCTGAGCTGTCTGAGCTTGACTCCCTTTATCAGGCCAGTCTACTGGCTGGAAAGACAGGTATACACACACACACACACACACACACACACACACACACACACACACACACACACACACACACACACACACACA
>JAVDPK010000897.1:77627-92479 GCA_034780415.1 Cichlasoma orientale | reverse complement strand
ACACACACACACACACACACACACACACACACACACACACACACACACACACACACACACACACACACACCTGAAACTAGTGGAACATTTAAATTCAATATAATTCATTGTGATGACAAATAGGGACAGAAACCGGTTTGAGAAGATCTGAGCTTTGTGACGTGTGCTATCCTGCTGTAAGCAGCCATCAGAAGATGATTGTGTAGGAAAATACCAGAAGATCTGCAGCCATGCAACCAAGCCATGTTTAAAGTCACTTAAATCACCTTTATTCCCTATTCTGATGCTTAGTTTGAACTTCAGCAGGCCATTTTGACCATGTCTGTTGCTGCCAAGTGACTGGCAGATTTAATATTTGCAGTGAATGTATTTAGGCCTTGTAAAGTACTGTGAAGAAAGAAATCAAGCATTTCATAGATAGAGTCTAAGATCTCAAAACTTTTATGTGTTAAATTCCAGCCAAAATGCAAAGTTTCCCGAGGCAAAAAAGGCAAAAACAACACAAAACTTTGGGAATTTGAATTTGTACAATAATGAATATTTTTATTTGCTTTAAAAAAAACGTTTGAGCTTCAGTGAAGGTGTGGGAGAGAATGTATATACTATATGTATAAATTGTGTCAAATCATGAGCAAAGTTTAATACAGTAAATTCATGAATATGACAGGAAGTGGAATCTGTCAGCCTGCGCGGGTTTTGTTCATATTTTGACCATCTGTGTGTTTTCAGGCTGCAGCCCATCAGAGAGGCTCATATCCAGGGTGGGAGGGCAGGCTCGCTCCAAGACCCCCAACGCAGACATGGAGAGGAGTGCGTACGGGGCGGACTGCACCAGCACCCCCACCTACCTCAACAAGGCAACACCTACATAGCCCTTTTCTAAATGTTCACGGGTCATCAGTTGGATCCATTTTCCAGCGTCTGACAGACATTTTCTCCCTCTGCAGCCAATGATGTTGCGGGATGGGCGTTTTGGGGTGGAGCCTGATGATGGGGAAAACCTGCGGAGAATTGGACGCAGCCTGAGCGGCACGGTGGTGACCTCGCGCCGCAGCCGCCTGACTGCAACCCGCAGCTTTGTGAGTGTGACTTCTTGTGTTCTGCTGCCTCCTTGCGGCTCAGCTCTTAAACTGCACCTGCCTGATGTCTGGCGATCACATTGCTTTTCCCTGTGCTCTTCTCCCCCCCAAACCCCCTGCTGTCGGTCTTGTTTCTTCCTTTTGTCCCGCTTTTCTATTTGCAATCTGTCCTCTTGCTCTCATCTTCTCTTCCTTTTCTGTCCCCTGTCTCTCTCAAAGGTGAAGCAGGCCGATGTCAGTGCCTCTCCTTGCTTACTTCCTCTCTTCTGAGTCCCTGTTGCTATTCCACCACTATCATCTCCTTCATCCTCCTCATCACCAACACCTTCTCATCACCACCTCCCTTCACTGCTTCACAGGTAAACACTGCGCTGGCTCATATAACGTTGCACTGTGTGTTTCACCCGCATCATGAGTGGATTTTTGGTTGTGCTACTTTGTGTGCCAGATAAGTGTGTTTGAGAGATTTAAAAAAAAAAAAAAAAACAGGTCAGAAGAGCAAAGTAAGAGTCTTCTCATATGTTATTACTTTTCTGTGAACATTTGCCTCCTGGCAAACCAGGCTCATCTGGCACAAAAGCAGGCTCCAGTTTCCACATAGCTAAAACCGGGGAATGCTCACTGATTTGTAATAAATGTGAAGGCCCAAAGGTGATTTTTTTTTTTTTTAATCGGCCTACAAATCTGTCATGTGTCAAATTCATCTAAAATTCCCAGAAGGAAATTTGAAATTCTGAAAAATAAACACTGCTACTTTGGTTTAAAGGGAAAAACACACCTACCGCCCCTCTGTAAGGTCATCAGAAATAAGCTGTAAACAAGGCCCCTGAGCAGCCAGTATTACACACGGCAAAGCCGCGCATGCTTCAGGTTTCTTTGCATCTTTGAGTTTAAAAGCTCAAATTGTGCCAAATAGTTTGACAGGCAGAGGTGTCATTTCAGGTTTTTACACTTCAGCTTCACACCTCACTGTGGGAGCTGAAGCTAATGCACATCGATCCGAAGTATTTTTACAAGCTGTTGTACACGTCACACACCAGTGGTCTCTTTGAGTAGAGAAACTAATAAGAATCAGTGATAATTATCGGTAAGTAATTTATCATCCGTGGGTTCGATTTGGCAAATTTTACACCAGATGCCCTTCCTGGCACAACCCTCCCCATTTATCCAGGCTTGGGACCGAAATCAGGAGTCAGCTGGAGGTGGCAGCGTTAAAGATGCTAAGATTTTCATTGAGAGTGACCAGAATGGACAGGATTAGACATGAGTATATTAGAGGGACCGCTCAGGTTGAGTGGTTTAGACAAAGTTGGAGAGGCAAGGCTGGGATGGTTTGGACCTGTGCAGCCGAAATTAGTCGACAAGCATGCACACTGGTCCTTTTGACCTATCTGCCATACATGAAATGATACATAACCTGTCTCCCAACGCCATGCTTCATTTGCCAGATGCTTTTGGCTGTTTTGCATTGGGCTTCATTCACATGTGCAGGTCTGTAGAGTGCCTCGGTTTATGCATAAACATCAGAATCCTGGATATGCTAGATACAAAAGCCTGCAGACAAATGCTAAATGCTAAACTGTGTACTGTTTAGAATATGAATGTATGCAGGGTGAAGATGCAGGTTTCAAATGTTCCATATAAAAAAGATCAATGGGACAAATTCACTAATTCAGCACCACTATTTTTTAATGTTTATCCAGGGCCAAACATCAGCAACTGACATATTAAAAAAACTTCTAGATGTTACCGAGATGTTCTGTTTATGTATTAATGTATCCCTAATTATTAGGCATGTTTCTCATGACAGAATCTTCTTCTTTGGTGCAGTGCAGCACATTTGCATCTCTTTAACCCTCAATTATAAAAACACTAGTTGGAAGATTTGTTTAATTTATTCAAGTGTCAAAGTGAATAAACAGTAGTCTTGCTCCTGTATTAAAATATATATTTATAGTCTACAACATCACGCTGTTTATCCAGGAAACAAAAAAAATTTGAGGTGTACGTTCTTGCTAATCTGACCTTCCTCTTCCTGTCCAGGAGCTGTCGGGCAGTTCAGGGAGTTTCTGGCTGTGTCTGACAGGAGTCAAGCTGTCCTCAGACCAGAGTCCTGCTGTGCTTCATTAATATCTTACTGCAACCCGTCTACATGGGGCAGCAGTGCCGGGGTCCTCAACCGCTTTGCCTTGATGGACCTGGAATCGGCTCAGGAGTATCGACTCAGCTCCTACCCCGTTCCTCCTCCTCCTCCTTCAAACGACATGCACACGCAGACACATGCACGCACACATGCACATCTGCACTGACATAGAGCCTCCCTCAGCGCCTGCAGCACCCTGCTTAGCCCCTCCTTGCCTTCCTCCCTTCCTCCTCCCCCTACTATTCTGTCTATGCAGTCACTCTGACCCCCAACTACAACCTCAACCTTTCCCCCTACTTTCCGGGACTGTTGTTTCTCGTCTCCCCCTGGGGTTTTCAGAGGGTTCCAGGTGAGCGTGCTGCTTTTAGTGGTCGCTCACCAGCCGGGTCTGACTGGGACCGGAGCTCTCAGTAGACTCGCCCTCCAACCCACAGGACCTTTAGCTCAGGGGGGGAACTCTAACCAAGTAGCCACGCCTCTTCCTCTTTCTTCATGGGCATTTCCTGTTGGACGCACACGTAGCTGAACTAGGTCTGTTTCAGATGGACAGCCATATTTTTTTCTCTTTTTTTGGTTTTGGGTTTGTTTTTCTTCCTGTGTGTGCGCACAGTTAATCTGCCGAGACTGAACTCTCTAATAACTAAGTCATGTACAGAAAAACTCATGTATGAAACCTGTATGTTAATTAATAAGACCTTATGGAATGTTGATAATGATAATTAACAAATATTGATTAACTTAAAGTGATACTTCCTCATGTCTGCATTTCAAATAGGAGTGGAGTGCACTTCACAAGTGTCTAGCTGGAGTTTCTGCCCCCAAACCGCTCGCCGACCTAATGACAGCTCTCCCGTTTCTACCGGGAGATTGAACAAGAAAAGCGCTTCCTTTTTCTCTGCTTCTTTCCCTGTCCTTTTCTTTCTGCCCTCTCTTATATTCTCGCTCGCTTTCTTTGTTCCAAACAGGAAACAGTAGCACCAGAAATAGGCCAGCAGCGGAGGAAAGTCTGGAAGGAATGAGAGAATGTAGGTTAGGAAACCCTTCTCTTAGGCTTTTAACAATGAAAACAGATGACTCAAGTGCACTTTGCGAGGTGACTCGGCAGAAGTGCGCTTTCCGAAGGCTATTTGAGCGAGAAGCAGCTGGAGAGAAGTCGACGGTGTTTGTTTTTCACTTCAAGGCCTCAGGTGAACTTCAGTGACACTTAATGAATTCAC
This sequence comes from Cichlasoma orientale, assembly GCA_034780415.1. Taxonomy (NCBI): domain Eukaryota; kingdom Metazoa; phylum Chordata; class Actinopteri; order Cichliformes; family Cichlidae; genus Cichlasoma; species Cichlasoma orientale. The sequence continues at coordinate 88,040 of JAVDPK010000897.1, read as the reverse complement.
ACTTTATGATCCCCCCCCCCCCCCCACTGACTTGAGACCTCGGATGTGTTTAGAAAAATGCTCATCTTCAACCCGAGACAGTGACATGTCTAATATGAATATGCTTTATATGATAGATATGTATTAGAGGTATATTTTCAGCCAGTGAGCTATCAGAGATGTCAACCATTCCTCAGTTGTATGAACTTATTATGACTTAACTCACCCTCCTCTTCATTGGGTAGCATTCTGACGTGTGTAGAGTATCTTTATTATATGCTTTATTCTATTAAATATCATATAAATGAACAAAGTCCTTATGAAACAAAAGACCAATGTAATGTTCTTTAAGAACTCACTGGTGTTGATTGAACGTTGTAACTAAACCAAAGGTTGGCGCCTAACTCAGAGAGTGTAAGTAAGAATTTATTTTTCCATTTAGGTCCAGATTTTGTTGTTGTATTTTTGTTTGTTTGATTTTTTTTTTTTTTTTTTTGGATGTGGGAGAATGTAGCCAATTGTAGCGCATGAGTCCGCTATGCAAATCAACCTTCCCTCACAGTCCTTTACTGGAGACAGTCAGGAGGCAGACACGCCCCCCCCCTCCCCCCTCACGGGTGCTCTCATGGACTCTGGCAGAGACACGGAGAGGAGGAAGAGGAGATCTCATGTTTAATGCTGCTGGTGAACTTTGTTGTTCTGCATCTTCTGCTATGTTTCAACCAATGGAATGCAAAAAGAGAGCAACGAGGAGGCAGAGAGCAAGAGGGCGAAAGAGAACGAATGAATGTAAACTCAAGGATGAAAGTGTGTGTTTGAGTTAGAGGAGGGTGGGATGCTAACTGACAAAGACGGTTATTTGTGGGTGCGTGAAGACTTTATGTGTCAGTTCTGGGGTGGTGTTGCTCGGGGAAAGAGGGAACCTGTATTTTTGCAATAAAGTTATTAACAATGCACTCCCACAGGGGGCGTAACCACCATAACGTGTGCTTCATTATTTCTTTGTGGGGGAAACGGGAGAAAAAAGAAACTTAGCTTTCAAAAAAACAAGAACACCAGTTTGGTCCTCAGTCCTAATTGATAGGAAGGCTAAAAAAATAGTTGTAAATATGTCAGTGTTTTTCATATATAGAATATACAGATCGAAAGCCAAAATGCTTCCTAAATGAATATAGAAACTTTAGTAATTTAAGGTCAATGAAAAAAAATTCTTAATTGAAACTATAAATTACTAATATGTGTTTTGATCCCTGAATTTGGGTAAAAAAGGCCCAAATGGGGAGTATAGGTGCTAATTTTCAGATGGCCACTTTTCCACATTTATCCAATTTTAATAATATTGGATATGAAATGAACTGCATCAACTATGAAATGCAATTGTTAAATTTCAAATCAGAAGACTTTCTTAATAGTGCCAAATCACAACAAACATTCGCCTCAAGGCGCTTCATATTGTAAGATAAAGACCATACAATTACAGAGAAAACCCCAACAATCAAAACAACCTCCTATGAGCAAGCACTTGGTGACAATGGGAAGGAAAAACTCCCTTTCAACAGGAAGAAACCACCGGCAGGATCAGGGAGGGGCAGCCATCTGCCTCGACCAGTTGGGGCTGAGGGGAGGGAGACCGGACAGAAGATATGCTGTGGAAGAGACACAGAGATTAATAACTAATCATTAAATGCAGAGTGGGGTATAAACAGAGGGAAAAGAAAGAAATAGTGCATTGTGGGCAAATGTGTTTCCCTGAATCTGTTTAAATGTGTGTTAATATTCTGCCTCATCTTCCATTAAGTGAATCTGCAATTTGCCTCTCTACCACTAGATGGAAGCAGTGATACGCTGGCCTACTGCCTGCGTTCATACAGTACAATCACTCCCACTCATTCACAAGTGGCGGCATCATTCATGAAGACCCTTACAAACAAATACACACACATTGCACTAACCCAGGCAGCCTTTTGTTAGCAAAGTCTGACTTTAAGTTAAGACAATTGAAAGTCTGAAAGTTTGTGTTGAAGAAATGGATAAAAGGAGGTACATGAATCCCTGCAGAGAAGAGGTGATGAATCACTAGCTTTGATCTTTCACTTACACCTCTCTATGATACACAGAGTACATTTTATGGTTCTTTCATGTGTGTGTGTGTGTGTGTTTCTACTATCCCCTTGACCTGAATTTGCAGGATATTGTTGCCAAGTGCAGTCACTTTTATCGGTGCTCTCTTCTCATTTGTGTGTATTGGTTTGATTGCAGTAAAATGACACTTGTTAATAAAAGAAAAGCTCAATATCATTTTTGTTGAAAAGTACAGTATGAAGAACAGGTCTGAGCTTCCACGATGAGCATACAAAAAATATATTTCTATATATTCAGAGAGAGCTGAGTGATCACCCATAAGACACACACACTTTTGTTAATTTGATGTCACACCAATGTCTCTAATTAGAATCAGTATAAAAAGCAGGATCCTTTCTTATGTAATTAATGAGATGTTGCTAAGAGAAGTGTGTAACATCCTTGCAAATGTCATCAGCATTAGTGAAGCACACAGACCACAACAGCACTGCAGAAAAAAGAAATGCATGTGACAAATAATCTTTATCAGTTTGTCAAGTTGTGTTTTCTTAAGTTGTTGTTTTTTGTTTTCTTACCGCTTCACCCTTTTGGGCCTTTATTATTTTGCAGGTTTTTATTTGGAGTCAGATTTCATTGGATTAGCAGCTGCATCTCTGCAGCACTTTTTGTCTGCATCCTTGATGTGCCGCATAAAACGAAACAACTGAAATAAAACAAGTGAGACAGTCAATGTCTACAGTAGAACTGCACTTAGAAGCAAAAACAGTCCGCAAATACTAGTGAAAGGAAAATTCAAGACAATAATGCGTCCCAAAGCTTGCCGCTGAAAGGAAGTGGATCAGACAATAAATGGAGATGGTGCAGTCAGCAAAGATAAATGATTCACTCTCACAGTACAAAGTGTCTTTCAAGGCTTTGGTTTTCTGGAAGAAGAACATTGAAGGAAATTTACCCTTTAAACAAAAGTGCTGCCCATGATAACTGAAAGAAGGGAAAACACTGAGTTTTTAAGAAGACTGATGAGAAAGCGTAAATGCTGAGTAAGAATTTGATGTGATCCATGAAATCTGCATCAGGAATAAAATGAGACTGCTGTCAGTTTCCAGCTGATAATCCATTTAATTTAGGGAAGATAATCATCTGTAATAATAAAAGCTCTCTTTTGCTCACACTTAGAGCCCCAATTAGATATTGTTGGCCAGAGTGAACAACGCAAAGCAAAGAAAAGAAAAGAAAAAAGAAAATTACTTGGGCATGGGCTGAACTAATCCAGAGAAACTGAATGTAATTAGGAACAGCTCATCTCCTGAATGCTGATCCTAGGTCAGCACATTGCATTGAGGCAAGAGGTGTGATGAGGCACTCCAAAAATGAGTGCGAACAATTGCACCTGTATTGAAAAACTATGATATTGAAAAACTATGACGCTAACATGTCTGTGAAATTGTCAGATCATCCGAGCTCAGCGGGAAGGAAAATGTTTTGCTGTGCAGGATAATGATCCCAATCTTGGCATTTTCTCCACGGAGGAGGTATAACAACTTCACACAGCTGGACAAACAGAGCTATTGTGAATCACAAGGACTGTTTTTATTTATTTATATATTTTTTTCTCAGACATTTTTTTTTTTTGTCTTTTCTTTTTCAGTTACTGTTTGGAAAAGATAATCATGTAGCTACTGTTCCACAGGACAGTAAGTTTCAGCCTACTGGACTACCACACACACCAGAAAATGATGCTTAGGATTATCAAGTGTATTATTAGATTTTTGAGATCTCACTAAAAGCACAAAGTGTCAGCCTCTATTGTTAAAAGACAAGTCAAAGGGTCATCGGTCAACGTGATTTACCCTCCGATGACCACAGATTTAGAAGAGTTTCTTTATACTTAAGTCATTATGAATTGGCTAAATTATCCTCAGCTAAGCAGTGCTGTCAGTCATTTTGAAAATAATGGCATAATCTGGTAAATAATTAATTTATTTGAGAAGCATTATTATTTAAATATGCCAATAGTTTATTTTTGAGCAATTTCTCATGTACATCTAAAGCTGAATGTTAAAAAAAAAGTGCCCATGTGACTCAGAAGTGCCTTTTTGTTTATACCTTTTGCAAAGTAAAATATATATAGTATATATATCGTATATCACCATTCAGCTAAAAAATATCATGATATTATTTTTGGTCCATATCGCCCAGCCCTACCTACATGCAACCCTGCATGATTCTTTACTCTCAGCACTGCTTACAGCACATGTACACGTCACAGCTAAACAGACTGTGGTGCAGAGTCAAAAAGAAAAATACACTACTGGTAAGTTAAACAATGACGCCTTCATTTTCTCTCCTCATATAACTCTAAAATACTTTAAGTGTTTTTTGCGTCTAAATTAATGCTACCGGTTTTATTCCCCAATCTGCATTATGACAAAGAACAATAAACAAGTAAAATCCATAAAAAAATCCAACCAAATAAAACCAGCACAACTTTTATGTGCATCACAAATAACACTGTTTTGTCCGTGGCCACTCACAGACATATTGTATGACCTCTCCAGCAAATCCTACTTTGCTTTGAGGATTACACATAATCCTTGGCCATTACTAGTCAATGGCAGCATAGTTTAAGAAAGCAGGAGGCATAGCTGGTTCCTTTTTTGAGTTCTTTGCTGTCAAAATGTACCTAGCACTGTTTGAGCTCTAGCGGCTTAGAGCTCTTGCCTGCACCTTTCCCACTGATGACTGATAATCCTTTGACTATGCATTGCCCAGTGTGTTCCAGTCAGACTGTGATTGGGTTTCAATGCAAACCAACATGAAATTATCACTTGCATCCTTTTAAGGTTAATGGTTTTGACAAACTCTCTCCTGTCACTCAACTGTCGGTGTATTATTTATTTGTATCTACAGTGCTGTGAAAAGTGTTTGTCCCCTTTGTACGATTTAATGTATTAAGGGGTGAAAGCAATCCAAACCTGTCAGGCCCTGTGCGAAAAAGTAATTGCCCCCTGAACCTAATATCTGGCTGTGCCCACCCTTGGCAGCAAGAACTGCAATCAGATATTTGCAGTAACTTGCAATGAGTCTTTCACATCACAGTGGAGGAAATTTGGCCCACTCTTCTTTGCAGAATTGTTTTAATTCAGTCACTTTGGAGGGTTTTTGAGCATGACTAGCCTGTTTAAGGTCATGCCAAAGCATCTAAATCAGATTTAAGTCCAGACTTTGACTAGGCCACATGCTGGTTTGTTTTGGATCATTGTCCTGCTGCATAACTGAAGTACGCTGGAGCTTCAGGGTGTGAACTGATGGTCGGACATTCTCCTTCAGGATTTTCGGGTAGAATTTACGGTTCTATCAATTATGGCAAGACGTAGCGAAGCAACTCCGGGCCATCACACTACCACTAAAATGGTGTGTTAGTTTTATGCAGATGTACCGGGACTCAAACCTTCCTAAAAGTTCAACATTTATTTCGTCAGTCCACAGAATATTTTCCTAAGATTTTTTTTGTTTTGCAAATGTGAGACGAGCCTTTGTTTTCTTTTTGGTCAGCAGTGGTTTTCTCCTTGGAACTCTCCCACAGAAGTCATTTTTGCCTCAGACCCGAGGCAAGTGAGGCCTGCAGTTCTGAATCCAGGAGGTTCTTGTGTGACCTCCTGGATGAGTTGTTGGTGTGCTCTTGGAGTCATTTTGGTAGGCTGGCCTGGGAAGGTTCACCACTGTTCCAGGTTTTCTCCATTTGTAGATGATGGCAAACACTGTGGTTCTCCAAAGCCTTTGTAACTGTTTCCAGACTGATAGACGTCAATGACTCTGTTTCTCAGCTGTTTCTTTACATAGTGGCATGATATGTTGCTTTTTGAGCTCTTTAAGCACTTTGTCAGACAGGTTCTATTTAAGTGATTTTGTGATTCAATGGGTCTGGCAGGCCCGGGTGTGACTGGTGAGAATGAACTCAGCTTTCCAAAAAAAAAAAAAAAGTGGTTAATAACAGTTAATTCAAAACAGAAAAGAAAGAAAGGAAGAGGAAGAGGAAGGGGGAAAGGGCTTTTCACAGCTCTCTATAATTTATTCTTTCTTTCTTTTTTTGTTGTTGGTGGTGCTGGCAGTGTGTGTGTGTGTGGGGGGGGGGGGGGTGTTTGCAGATATAGACTCCTTGAACAAATAGCTGGTAAAAATCTGAAAATATCGTCTATGCTCGTAATTGTTTGCTTTCCCTGGTGAGAAATAATCCTTCCTCCTCCTCAGTGCCTTTCTTTTCTCTTGCCTTCTCATCTTCCGTGCTGCTGGAACCGGCGGCGTCGGTGCGGGTCGTGTCTGACGCCAAAGCTGCCAGTCACGGTGAGCGGCGCACGTGCGGAGGACTCACGTGCGGTGATCGGTGCGGTGGCAGACAGACGCTCGTGTCATCGTGAGCTAAAAATAGCGCGCGGGCGGAGGAGGGAGAGGAGCTGGATTAGAGACACGAGAAAGAAATAGAAACTTTGGGGGTATTTTTACCTCACGCGTCCCTCTGCTGCACCCAGGCGTGACTTCTTCTCCCCCTTCTCTGTAAAAGCCTTTTGCTATTTTTTTCGCGTATGATTCTATTTTTGTCCTGTTGTGCGCCCTCCCTGTAAACTAGACTCTTTTAAAAGTTGAACTTTGATCATTTCTTCAGTGAAGCTATGACTTTTTTTATTTTTTATTTCAAGTCAGGCTGCAAGTTCAGCTTTTTGGACTAATCACTGTACTTTACCTTAACATCACTCAGTGTGTGTGCAGTTCTGAATGAATGAATGAATGAATGAATGAATGTTAGCAAGGGGTAAAACCTTCAGTTACAGTATGCACATGCTGACAGACAGCACTGTTACCATAGCAACTGTGATTTAAACCCAGAGTACACGTGCACAGACTCAGCCATTCATTCCCAATTCCTCATTCTTCAATTATCCATTCATCAGTCAATGCAGTATTTAATTCACTGATGCACAAGTTAGAATATATAAACATATGGAAATATTTAATGTAGCAGACATATTATTGTTATTGTTTTGTCAAAAGTTACTAATATGCAGGAAACTGTGTTTGAAACAAAGGTGAAGCTAGATAAAACACAGTGGTTGTGTAATGGGAAATGGGAAAGGGGGGTGACTTAAAGGGTCACCCCATTCCAAAATCAAATATACATGTTTGTCCTCTGGTTTGTAGTGATTTATTTATTTAGACTTTTTTTTTTTTGTGAGTGAAATTTACTTTTGGAGATATTGGATTTTTTTTCCTACTTTTTTTATACGTCCACCAGCAAAGGGAAGCATGCTTCTACATGTGACTAGAGGCTGATACAGCTGAAGGGTATCAGAGAGGAATTCCTCAGGATCTTCCAGGCTCTCAGGACTCATACAGAACCACTGAAGGGGCTCAATGATGAAGATGACAGAGGGATGTGTGACAGCACTTCAGATGATGAGGATGTGTAACTGCATGACATCAGCAGAGGTGTGGATTTTACTCTCTGAACCATATTTAATGTGATAGTAACTTTGATTTTCATTTTATGTCAGTAGCCTCGGGGATGATGCCCATCAGCATGACTGTCCTCTTCTGCCAAGACTTCTGCTGCGACCCCACCCGCTGCCTCCCCCACCTCCATACCCGAGCTTGGCAGCTGACTGTTGTGTTCAGTTAAATGTAGAGTCCTCAGAGCACATCCACTACACCTTTTGTCAAATGTAACAATTTGTTCCTCACAGTCCTCCAGTTCCACGTCAGGTGTGTGCACTGTTTGTAGTCAGTTCTGGAGCTGTTAGTAAGAAACAAACATGGTGACTCAATCTGTTGCTTCAGGTGCACTGAGGATGGGGGTGCACTTTTTACTGGCTGTGGATCTTGGACCTCAAAGATTGATAACCTGTTGAAAAAAATGGCAGAGTTTATTGCACCATCAGCAACAGTTTGCAACTATCCATCCATCTCTTTCCTTCCACTTATCCTTTTCAGGGTTGCAGGGGGGCTGGAGCTGTCATAGGGGAAGAGGCAGGATACGCCCTGTACAGGTGGCCAGCCTGTCGCATGGCTAAAACAGAGAGACAGACAACTATTCTCACCTATGGGCAACTTGGAATCACCAATTATCCTAACCCCATTAACTGCATGTCTTTGGGCTGTGGGAGGAAACCAGAGTACCTGCAGAAAACCTACACTACACAGACACAGGGGGGACCTGCAAACTCCACACAGAAAGGCCCCGGCCAAGGTGGATTCAAACATAGGACCTTCTTGCTGTGAGGCAACAGTGCTAACCACCATGCCATTGTGCTGCCCAATTTGCAATTATGTGAGATTATGTGAGACCCTCTGAAGGGGTTTGAATATTGGGGAAGATCACATGCATGTCTTCACAAATGCACTCACAAGAAAGGGCTACTGATGTATTAGAAGAGTACCAGGTGACAGATGTTACAGCCTGTAGCTGGGGGTATATATGATATTTCAGCTTGCTACCTGTTTCATCTACAGAAGCAGGTCACCTGTCAATACTTTCCTGAAGCCCAGAAGAATCGAAATAGATAATACAAAAAAGTAAGATCAAGGAGCTTAATGAGAAAATGGACTTAGGTATTAAGGTATACTTGTGTACTTGTTTAGACCTTTCACTAGACTGGCACTAGGTAACTTGTGGAATCGAGTATGAGTAAATTGTGATGTTTTGCAATTGCATTAAGAGACTTAAGGTCACTCACTGCTTGAATGCTAACCTTTTTGGTTCTCTCTCTGTCTCCAGTTTATTTATTGTTAAGATTTCTAACCTTGGATGGATGCTGCACTCTTGAAAAACAACAAACACACATTTGTTACCAAGTGTCCTTGTTAGTAATACACAGAAGGAAGAGGCAGTGTGTTCCCACAATGACTTGCGTGCCTTCTACATGATTCAGAAGAGGAAGCACTGACTGGTTAACAGTTTCCTTCACTGTCCTGCACAATATGAGATCTGTGGCTGGAGCCATCTGACTGGCTCCGGCCACTTCGGCTGAAGTGTAGCTGTATCGCAAGTCACTTCATTAAAGATAATTAATGCTGTGTGCACAAATACACTGACCTTTTGATAACCTCCTCTTCTTCGAAGATATGTTTAATTGCATACAATACATTTCACTATGCACTGTAGTGTGTGTAACTGTGCATGTGACAAATAAACCTTATCTATTACCACCAAATACCTTATATGCATGTTACACTTTCCCACATTCACACTCCTCTAAAATGTCCCGTTTTCATCTATTACATAATAATTACGTATAGTTTGTATTTCATGTTCATGTTCATTCAGGAACTAACAGCAAATGACAGTGACAGGTGATCTGTCATTCAAGCCACAGTTTATAAATTGTCTGCTCCATTTACAGCAGAGTCTAATTATCAAAATATAGCTGCCAAGGTAAGAAAAATTAAACCTGAGGCACTATATACCACTACTGAATAAGCTACAGAAATTCTGTATGTTGTGGCTCATTTCATCAATGTCATGAGAATGATATTGATAAATGAACTTGTGAGAAACACTAATGTAAAAGTGACCTGTGTCTAAATGGCAGAATGACACTGCTTTAACAGACTGAGCAAGCCAGCAATTTTACTCTAAGCCAGACAGGAAAGCTCATTCACAAACCATGAAGTTACAGTGATGATTCCTGCCATTACCGCTGCAGCCTCCTCCTCCCTCTCTTCTCTCTGGAGCTGCTGGCCATCCTATCATATTGATACAGTAAGAATATGAAAATATACATGAGAACTAACCAAGATGAACAAATGTTCATCATGACATGAACGGCATGCAGGCAACTATACTGACAAAAGTATTTGCTCCTCTGCCTTCACATCCAAATGAACTTGAGTTACATCCCATTCTAAAGCCATAGGGTTTAATATGATGTTGGCCCACCCTTTGCAGCTACAGTAAAAAAAAAGCAACAGAGAGTTTTTTTTACAGGAAGAAACCTCCAGCGTAACCAGGTTCAGGGAGGGGCAGCCATCTGCCATGTCAGGTTGGGGGTGACGGGAGGGAGACAGGACAAAACACATGCTGTGGAAGAGAGCCAGAGATTAATAATAACTAATGACTAAAGCAAGAGTGGATTATAAGCGCATGAAGAGTAAAAAGAGGTGAATGAAAAAGAAATATGGGAGCCCTCCAGCAGCCGAGGCCTATTGCAGCATAACTAAGGGAGGGTTCAGGGTCAAAAAAATAGAGAAGACATCTGTCTCCCAAACTGGGAGCTGGTTCCATAGAAGAGGGGCATGAAAGCTGAAGGCTCTGCCTCCCATTCTACTCTTAAGTATCCTAGGAACCACAAGTAAGCCAGC
>JAVDPK010000897.1:48147-62833 GCA_034780415.1 Cichlasoma orientale | reverse complement strand
ATCCATCCATCCATCCATCCATCCATCCATCCATCCATCCATCCATCCATCCATCCATCCATCCATCCATCCATCTCCAGGGAATCTCTTGAAATTTGGTACAGATTTAGCATTTACGTAATAAGACAAAATTATGAAGTCATATCAAAAACGGGTCAAAGGGCAGCTATGCTGTGACATTAGATCATTATCAGATTTCATATTTAGTCAGATATTGAAGCTGCACTGCTGATATTTGACTCCCACCATTAAATTACTTCACAGTCTTGACTGCAGACAGACATTGATGCAAGCTGCATCTTAATTGCTTGATGGATTCATACCAATGCTAATCACTAAATCTAGTTTTAAATAGTTTTAAAACTGTACTGGCCCCTTCAACGGGTGACAGCTTCACCTTAAGGCACTGGAGGGAGTTGTGGCTCTAAAAAAAGATCTATCTATGTCTGCGTGACTGACTATGTTGGATTTTTTTCAGTCCAGAACTTTTTTGGCTAGTTCTTATTCCTCAAGAGACATTTATCTCCCTTCCTTAGTACTTCCATCTTCCACTCATCTGTGCTGACCAGCTTGTTTGCCCTTATCCCTATCCCCCATGGCACAGTCATAATTGGATGAGCAGCAGGGCACCATAGAGATTGTGTGTGTAGTGTAGTGTGCATGGCACATATAATGGGCAATTTTTATGTGGATTAAGATGCTGAAAAGATTTTTGTCTTCATAAGGATGCCAGCATGGCTTCTTGTAAACCACATTCAAAACCCTCATGATATGTTTACATTACAGCCCTACATGATAACATGGCAAAAACGGCATTTTACCTTTTGGCATTTTGTTGTTGACTCTTCGGTTTACTCAAATAAATTCAACAGTCTGATTGACAAGGAAATGCTGTCTGATCCTGAAAGAACACATAAGGCATTGCATGCCTCTCAGTACTGGAAGTAGAGCTTAAACAATTGTTGATTAAAGGAATAACTGACCAACTTTGAAAGCACATCTAGCTTCTTGCTGAGAGTTAGATGAAAAGCTCAATATTTCTCTCATCTGTATAAAACATAAGAAGCTACATCCAGCAGCCGGCTACAGTAGTTTGGCTTTAAAATTGGAATGCTCGCTGATTAACACGCCACATCTTGTTCATTATATTTGCTCAAAAACAAATCCTAACTTCTCATTAGTGATCATGATTGACTACAACTGGTAGTTTCTTTGTTGACATAAAAAGGTTTTAGGTGACAGCCTTCATTAGATTGACCAATACTCAGAACAATGAGAAAGTCCAAGGAAATCAGTGAAGATCTAAGGAGAACTTTAGATTTACACATGCTGTGAAGGTCTCTTGGAGCCAGTTCTAAGCAACTGCAGATTTCAAGATCATCAGTTCAAGTTTAAGTTCAAGTACAAGTTCTTAGAATGTGTCACCACTTTGCCAAGATTTGGAAGAAGACCCAAACTGCCACACACAGATGAGAGGAAATTGGTTGTGACGCTCAGGAACAACCCAGGAACCACCAAGGCTCGAGCGCCATGAACTGGAAACTGCTGGGACACCAGTGTCACTGTCCACGCTGAGAGGGTGCTGAACAAGAAAGAAACCCCTGCACCAAAACCAACACTTGCAAGCTTGACTGTAATTTGCAGCTGCCCACATGGACAAGCCAAATGCCTTCTGGGGAAAAGTCTTATTGTCAGACGAAACAAAAAAAATTGAGCTATTTGGCCATAATGACAAGAGGTATGTTTGGAGGAGCAAAGGTGAGGCTTTCAAATCTAAAAACACTGAACCAGCTGGAATGGCCTTCCCAAAGCCCTGATCTCAGTCCTTGTTGATGGCTACCCAGAGCATGTGGATAAGGTGCAACTTGCTAAGGGGCATTTAACCAAATATTTGTGGGAGTGTATGTATATATTTGAGCCTGTATTTATACTTTTTGACCCTGTGTGCATTAGAGGAAATCCAAAAACAAGTTCTTGTTTTTTAAGGTCATCAAAGATGAATGCCGTACAATCATTCCACCCTGGAAAAAGAACAGTTCAAAGAAATAATTTAAATTATTACAACATTCATGGCTGTGATGACTGTGTGTAAACTTCTGACCACAACCAAATATCCACTGTTATTTTGTTGTCAGATGTTTTAGTAAAGAATATCTAAAGTGTGGGGAAAAAAAATATGTCTTAATGTTCCCTCTGCTCCATCCCTCTATTATGTCTACTACCCACATTGCAATCCCAGAATGCTCTATTCAGGGGTCAGTTGGGACAGAAAGACTTATCAAGCAAGCCTCTTTTGGTAAAATCTGTGTACCCTTTAACATATTATCACATTTTCCCTTTAACCTAACCTCACAAAATCAGCTTTTTACTTCTCTGTCCATCTGTATTCCTACATTTAGCTGCCCAATCCTTTCTCATGCAGTTCCTCTCACTTAATCGCTTCTTTTCATACGCACATATACATGCAGCGAAATGTACTGCTTGTTAGTTTCCTCTTTCATCTCAACAGCCAGCTGCATGAAAACACTTCACCCAATGTTCCATTTTATTCTGCAGTACACTATTTTAATTTAATCTGCCTTTTATTCACTTTTTTGCTTTTTCCCCACTGATAACACATTAGACAAAGACACATAGCCATCGTGTAATTAAGTAATGTCAGCTGCTTCATTCGCTGTCATCCTTCCGTCAGTACCTCATTAGTGTTTCAACAAAAGTTGTCAATATAAGCACACAAACAGCACAAAGCTGTGCAGTCTTCTATCCACCTACACAACTCTGACAGAGCAGAAAATTACGTCATAAATAGGTAACCAGCAATACAGCAATTTTCTTAAAATCATTACCACATACAGTCTACACGCTTATCCCCTGCTCTACCAATCCTTTTTTTTTATTCCAACAGAGTTTTTGTCTCATTGTTCAAGTCTGTTCTTTAATTGCAAGATCACATAATGACCTTTGTGAAATTATTCCACTTCTTGCAAACCACAAACGCCAACACCAAATTTCTCAGCAGCAATAATTTTGTTGAAATTAAGCAAAACACTGCATTGTTTAGTCATATTCTGTGTCCAGTCATAAGAATAATTATAGCGTTTTGCACCTTTGTGGCAAAAGCACATATTTGATTCCACAAACACTTTAGGAGCAGCAGGATCCTGAGATGGAATACAATGTTGGATCCCATGGTGGTTTGAAATTAAAAGCTATGAATTACATGAATTTAAGTCACCGCCACTGCAAGTTTTCACTGCTATCAAATGGTTGATATGCATCTGAAATGGTTATTTGATTAGAAAAAAAAACCCATTATGCATAAAAGTTATAAATTGACTTGCATGTCACTGAGTGGAATACAATAAGTATCCCCTGCAACCTAACTAGAATTCTGGCTCCCACAGATTGGCTGTGTCACATGTGCACACCTGTCTCAAATCACTATGTGTATAAAACACACCTGTCCACAGAATGAATCTCTTCCATTCCAACCTCTCCAACATTATGGGCAAGAGCAATAAACTGTCAAAGAAGATCAGGGGCAGAATTGTAGAGCTGCACATGGCTGAAGATGGGTTGTTGATAGGCCTTCCAGCATGACAGTGACCCAAAACATACCACCAAGGCAACAAAGAAGTGGCCAAAGAAGAAGCACATTAAGTAGCCTAGCCCATCTCCAGACCTCAATCCTATAGAAAATTTGGGGAGGGAGCTGAAGCTTCAAGTTGCCGAGCGGCAGCCAAGTAAACTCGAGGATTGAGAGAGGTTCTGTAAAGAGCAGCAGGCCAAAATGTTCACAAAGCTGGTGACAACAACAAGAAATGTTCTACTCTTTGCCAACAGCAGTTTCTCCACTAAGTACTAACTCATGTTTTGCTTGGGGATCAAATATTTATTTAACTCAATGACGTGGCAATCAATTTACAGCTGTAATATGTTTTTGTTGGGATTTTTGGTTGTTATTTTATCTCTCTTTATTAAAATGAAGCTACCATAAAAATTTGAGACTGTTCATTTCTTTGTAAGTGAGCAAAGTTACAAATTCAGCAGGGAATCAAATAATTATTTCCTCCACTGAAGCTAAAAACATTGCAGATGCTAAATAAAAGAAGACCGAATGAAGAATGAAAGAAGCTGACATGAGAATGGTAATCACGTTCTGTGGATTGATTGCAGAACAACACTGAAGGTAAATTACACGAGTCACCTTTCATATTATGACTAATTATAGAGCTAATTTGTAAAGATGCATTCATGCCACTCATGTCTCACTAAAACCACCTCAAAACACTGCTATTCCTGTTTCATTTAACTCCAGGATTTTGTCCATTTCTTAACTCCTGTAAAGGTTTTCTTTCTATTTATTCTGACAAGCCCAACATCTTCCATTTTGGTCCAAAACCTGAACTCACATGACAGAAAACAGAGTGAAGCAAACTTAAAGGTCCCAAACAGGACATGAATTATGGTCTCCTGGCTAATAAACCTGTGATTTATCCCAACGCAACTGCTCCTACCTACTGTTGCTGAAATGCTGCTCTTTACAACAGAGCCATTAATCCGCATCCAGCCTATTTGGCATTCACTGCCATTCGCCCTTTCTCTCCTCCTCTATCGTTTCTTCTGTTGCACCCTCTCGCTTTCCCTCTTTTCCTTCTGATATGCATGTGTGAGATGCTGTTTTTAATTTGCTTCAAAGTCAGATGGCAGAGCTCGGAGTGACATCACTCCCAAGTTGAGAGCATTCCGGTAGTAAAGTCGGAAAAGGGAGAAAAACTTTGCTTCTTAGCGAGATAGAGCCATTCATGCATCACTAGCAATGCAGTGCCTGTTTTGCTGCACTAAAAAAAAAAAACACTGCTGCAGCATGTTCATCGGAAGACTCTGGTCACTGCTCTGTGTATGGCTTATTTTGCCATTCACAAATACACAACAGTGGCAGTGCAGATTACAAGTTTTATAGTTGAAAATTCTGACTGGGAATCCCAACGTCTGACTTCAAATAGAAGGCACCAAAAATGGCAGGTTTCCCCACTCCTGGGTCCCCCTGGAAGCATGGCTTTCAATAAGCTGCTACCAGGGTTTAATTTGTTCTCTGTACCCTTAAGCTGCAGTGCATTTAAGGGCCTGTTCTTCCCTCTATTCTCTGCTAGATTGCACAGCTTTACCAGTAGTAAACTAGGCTCATGTTGCTTTTCGGTTCATGCTTACCTCATTCTCCTACCTTGGGCTCTCATCCTCTCTCCTATTTTCACTGTGTTGGACTGTTTTCCTCTGCTTGCTCAGACAAACAGAGTTTCTAGATCCAAAGTCACTGGAAGAAAATACTCACCTGCCTGCCCACTGTCCTCCACATCCCCTGCTAGAAGGATTCTCACTTGCTTATTAAATTAATCTGCTGTCTTTTATTATTAAATTCTTCAACTTGTGTCAGTTGTTTCATGTCTGCGGCTGACAGTGACATGACTGTGGGGGTTAAAATGCCTGTCCATCTACCTTGACCTCCTCTCAAACTTTTTTTTTTTTTTTTTGCAGCAGACTAAAAACACAAGACTGTGTGATACACTAACAACTTTTCCAAGGCATACCCACCTCTTGACCATCATCATAACCAGGTTTGAGCTCAAGAGATCTGGACCTCAGTAATATTTATATTTTTTCAAAATAAGACAGTAAAAATATAAATACTAATTCTGCAAAGGTAAGCTCTTATTGGCTCTTACTGGGTTGTGTTTAGGGGGTTAGGTTGATGCATAACTCATGAACAATGGTTTAAGCACAAGGAGTGAATCAGAGGTACAGGCGGGTCAGAGCCATGAAGAAATGAGTCTGTATTTTGTTATTTTGTTTTGTGTCATTGTTATATACTCGCAACACACATCACCCATATTTCTAAAAACACAATTTCTGCTCCAAAAAAGGGAAGCTCTACAAAATAAAGTCCATTACAGCTTTCAACATTTCTGGCACTGATTGTAATGCATTTCTAGGACCTTCAATTTAATTCAATTCAATTTTATTTATATAGCACCAAATCACAACAAACAGTCACCTCAAGATGCTTCATATTGTAGGACGCTACAATAATTACAGAGAAAACCCAACAGTTGAAACGACCCCCTATGAGAAAGCACTTGGCGACAGTGGGAAGGAAAAACTCCCTTTGAGCAGGAAGAAACTTCCAGCAGAACCAGGCTTGGGGGGGGGGGGGCAGTCATCTGCCGCAACCGGTTGGGGCTGAAGGGAGAAAGAAAGGACAAAAGAGACAAATATGATACATTATGAGAGAAATCTGGACTTCACCAATTTCTAAACCTTAGTCATGGCTGACTTTCATCCTATGACAGCTGGGATAGGCTACCTCCATGACCCTAACTTGGATAAGTGGGTAAGAAAATGGATGGTTTGATAGAATAACAATATAACCCATCTTGAAACTACATCACTGAACATAGTGGGGGAAATAGCAGGTCACCAGGTCTGCACATATCTCAGGAGGGATTTTTACAAATAATCACACCAACAGTTGTCATCTTCTCACTGAGCTTCTTGCTGATGGTCTTGTAGTCCATTCCAGCCTTGTGCAGGTCTACAGTCCTGTCCCTGATGTCCTTTGACAGCTCTTTGGTCTTGTCCATGGTGATGGAGTGGTTGGACCATTAAAATGAAACTCCCAAAAAACATTAGAGACTCTTCATTTCTTTGTAAGTGAGCAAACTGACAAATTCGGCAGGGGATCAAATAATCATTCCCCCACCGTGACTCTAATTTCTCTCACAGTGTGATTTACTACTGTATCATTCGGTTTTTTGCAACGACAGATGAAACACCAACTTGCCAAGTGTTTAGCACATCTTTACCTCAGGAGTTAGGATGGACAGAGGTGAGATTGCTTCAAAAGAATCCAAGAAAATCTATTAATACAGCATTAAATTTAACCAAAGCATAGCAGCAGCAAAAAAGTTTTACTCAGAGTGCAATGAATCCAAGGCTAAGGCACTTTTGGATATTGCATTTTGATTGAATGGGACCATTCTCCTAGTTTATTGTAGGTAAGAATTTCTGTTATATGACGAGCATCTCTGGGAATTGCAAACTCGGAGGAGAGACAAATTCTATACTCGATTTTAATAGGGATCATTTGTTTTTGTTTTCTTCACACAGTACTGTTGTATAGATTTATGTTATGAGCACCACATTTAGTTATATCAACTTAGTGTCTGAAAAAATCCCCCAGGACACCACCCGTCGTCTCATTAGCAGCATGTCCTGATGCAGTCAGACATGCACACAAGCACGTGGGGGTCATACAAACTACTGAGTATCATTTTGAGTTGCTGCAATGAAATTTCAGCAAAATGGACTAGCCTACAGCATCATTTTTTTCACTTTAATACTGTCTTTGAATTCAGCATTTTATAGACTGATAATTTTCATGTCCATCAAACAAGGTGGCATCCTTTCATTCCTAACACTCCATATCAGCACAGATATCCAGCAAGATTTTTTTTTTACCATTGAGATCTGATGTGTTTTCAAAGTGTCCCTTTAATTTTTTTTGTACATTTTATGTCTGGAAACTGTGTTATCCTATCTGTGTGTTATCTCAAATTTTTTCCAACTAAAGAAATAGGAACAAATGATAATGTATGCTTTTGGAGCAGCTGCTAGAAAAGAAGGGCCTATAGATACAATTTAAAATTTGTTCTTTGCTGTCTGCTATGTGTGGACACAACACTGGTTCATCCCTTGAGTTAGGTGCCATATTTATCCTTCAATGACTCATAGATTAGTGTTTAAAAAAAGAAGAACAAAATGGTCAGGTTCAAGAACTGGATTAAAAATGAATGAAAACAACGAAGAAAAACTCTGAAAGACCTTTAAAAAGCCCGGAGAACTATTTCTCAAGGCCACTTTAAAAAAATGACAAGAAAGTCTGGCTCCTTAGAAGCAAAATTGTATCTTTTTTTTTTTTTCTAGCTCATCCAGGTTAATTACAGATGAGCTCATGCCATGGCAAGGGTTCGTGTGCGTCTGTCCACAAGAATCCTTACTCCTCTTAGAGGACTGGTTAAAATGTAATCAAACTTAGACCCAATGATCACCTAACGGGTCTTCACCCAAACTGTGCTCAAGGTCAAGGTTGTATTTGTTGTTTTTACCGGCATTTCATGCAACAATGTTCAGTTGAAACTGTTTTAGCAACATTGTTAACATAAGATGCTCAGTGTTGATAAAAATTTACATGCACAAAATGATAAAGAAAGAATTTCATGAACTACCAAATGAGATGATAGTTTGAAATATCACATTGCCACACATGTTGCATCCTGTTAGATGATGATGGTCATAATCAGGGAGGGAGTGGTCCTATTAACTCCCAGATTTAGGAAGGTGTGTTTGGGTCCTTCCTGTTATGAATTTCCTGACCTCAGTAATATGGTCAGTGGTATGACATGCTGATGATTTCACGTATTTTCATGCTTTCTGTGGCCAAACTTCACAATGGATTTTTATTCTGATTAGTTTGTACAATACATCCAACCAGTGACAAGAAAACATGTCACTTTCTTTACAATAACCTGTGAATTGTGAAATGTGAGCCGTTGTTATTAATGTTCTGATTTTATTATTCCTCTGCTTTATGTCCTTTGACATCATTTAATGTTTTTAACATACATGATTGTTTTTGCCATGATTTGTAAGTCTGAATGCATTTAAGATGTAGGTATGTGTTTATTTTTTAAAGGAAAATATGAAGTCTGAAAAATATGTTGGGAAGAGCACTCAAAGAAGAGCGGTGAAGAGTTGGGAATCTACTTGAATCTTACTGAGGTCTCTGAACTCACCAGCAAGGTCGACAGAGAGGATTAGGAAGCCCAGGGATTACCAACAGAATGGCAAGATCTGTGTGTTTTATCAGAATGACCATTAATCCTGAGCTAAAACCCTCCACATCTCTATATGACAAAGAGACCGGCGTAGATATTTTCTCTATATAAACACATATAGACTCACAGTCATGGCAGAGACTGATACCACACACTCTGACAGCATTTACTATGGTGAATGTTTTGTATTTGCCATTTAGAAATCAGTTCTGTCTCTTATGTACAACAACAAGTAAGGTGTGCTTTCAGGATGAGAGAAGAAAGAAAGAGATGTGGGAATATTTTAAAAAGTCCAGAGTACAGAGATGATAATGGCATCAATGTGTGTATACATACAGTGTCCCAAAATATTTACATAATTTGAGATGTAAATATCTGAGTAACTACATGAAATTAAATATGCTTCATGTTGACCGATACTGCAGGCAGTCTTTGTCCTCCAAGCTCGGGTCCTCTACCAGAGGCCTGGGAGCTTGAGGGTCTTGCGCAGTAACTGTTCCCAGGACTGCACCCTTCTTGGCAGAGATCTTGGATGTTGTTCCTGGAATCTGCTGGAGCCATTCTCACAGTTTGGGGGTCACTGCGTCATTCTCGACCACCCTTGGGGGCGTGGCCCATTTTGACCTCGGGACTTCCAGGTCATACTCAGCACAGATGTTCCTGTATACTATGCCAGCCACTTGGTTATGGTGCTCCATGTATGCCCTGCCTGCTAGCATCTTTCACCCTGCTGTTATGTGCTGGATTGTCTCAGGGGCATCTCTGCACAGCCTGCACCTGGGGTCTTGCTTTGTCTGGTAGACCCCAGCCTCTATCGATCTTGTGATTAAAGCTTGTTCCTGTGCTGCCATGACTAGAGCAGAGCAGTGTTTATGTGAGTCAACAGAAACACTGATTATGGCATCAATAATCATCCTTAAAGCACTGAAACCTTATTCTGTCCTATAGACACAGTTGAGAGTCAAGAAGAAAAGCAAATAGTTTGGCAAAAATGTATAAAACGGGGGTGATAACACAAAAACAAATGTTTCCATTGTTGTGAATTTGTATGTCCGAGACAATGACAGTTGTACTTCAGTGCTTCAGTGAGCTGGAGAGAGCTCAGGTTCAAAGCACAGCATGAAATGTGTTGTTGAATTCTGCCATTTGTATTGACTAAACTGAAATGAAAGACAGGCAGAACATGTTCAGAGACTGGTGAAGGCACACCCACTGACTATGTCTGAAGGATGGATATAGTCACAGCGACGTCACCGACTGGTTTCTGGACTTTTGAAGCCCCAACATTAAAGTTCTGGCTGCTGCCATGTTCATTTTTAGAGTCCAAAATGGTCATGTTTGGCAAGTTTGATCAGCAAGGTGCATCCATAAACTTTGTGGGTGCAAAATGCCTGCTACTTATAGCAGATATATGTAATTAACTAATAACATAGTAGATTTCAACTCTAGAAAACTGGAGCACAAACTAATTTGATGGCCTGTTCTCGTCACAAAAGTTTTTTTGTTTGACGGAAGAAACTCTCATGTTAAGTTCTAGCAATAAATGTAATTACGGAGAATTAGTGCATTTTTACCTGCTTTTCTGGCTCCCAAGCTGCTCCCCAGCTGCTCGTCTGTGTTTTTTCTAGAAATAATCACCACAGTTAAAAATTTGACGTTAAAATAAAATTTCTTTGCATGTTAAACTTCAGTTGATTGCTTCAGTATATTAGTAATGATGCGCCTTCTCGCTGTGGGGGCTATGTGAGTGGCAGGGAACAGCAAAACCACCTGCTTTACCTGAAAAAAGGACAGGATGTGAGTTTGACAATGGTGAGGAATTTGGGGGGGGGGGGGGTGTAATGGCATGAAAAAAATAATCAGTCAGAGAGATTTATAAAAAGAATGACTGAGGAAGCAAGAAGTGTGTGAAGAACAAGTGAGACAGATTGGATTGCTGGAGTTAAGAATGACAATAAACCATCAGCCATGAGGTAAGGTATTGATCAGCTGTCCTCTCTGATGTCAGTGTTTTCTATTAAAATAAATGTCAGTGGAATGCCTGCATTGTGGTGATGTGGTGGAGGACAGATAAAAGTGGGACTTGATGGAACAAGAGAGATGAATCAAAAACAGAAAAAGTAAAGGAGTGAATGGGCCTGGCACATTAAGGGTTTAACATCCAGCTAGTGCCTCTCAACAGAAGAGTGGAATACATCACGCACACATGCAGAGGGGACTGAGTGTGCTGCTGTGGCCAAAGCCTGAAGTCAAAAGCAGCAGTTGTGATGATAATAATCGCAGTGATTACTACTTGTTCGCATATCTCCCAGCCTTTATTCCCATGCCCCCCCACCCCCACCCCCACCCCACCCCAGCCAACTGTGTAGCCTGCATTAAATCTCCTCAATCTCTCTCCTGTCAGCAGGGAGAGCTGAGATGAAGAAAAAAAACTGCATTTGAATCACAGATGGACTGCTGCAGAAAATGTTATCAAAGCTCCTGAAAGGCAGCTTAGACTTTTATTTTGTAAACTAAATAAATCCAGTGTCTGTGTCAGTGTGCTTGCTTTGCTATCATTGTGAGGACTTGTTTGAGGTTTAGAGCTTTGGAGTGAGAAAGTTCATGCAGATCCTTGCCATCTAACACGCCTTCAAAGAATGTTTGAGAGTTACGATTTTGTACTCAAGTGGCCTCCACTGGACAGCTCTCAGTCCAATAGAGCACCTTTGGGATGTGGTGAAACAGTCACATCATGAATGTGCAGCTCACAAATGTGCAGTAAATGTGTGATGCTATCATGTCAAAATCTGAGGAATGTTTCCAGCACCTTGTTGAATCTACATCTCTGTTTACAATGTATTCAGTACGGAAAATTCACACTTCCCATTTGTGACGGGACTGCAGCTTAAATTAAGAATCCTGCAGTAAACACTACTCATATAAAACATTCAGTTTCTGCTGAGAGCACAAAGGCTCAACTTTCCATCTGAGAAGGAAAGTGCATGTCTGACCCCTGGGAAAAGCAGAAGTTAAAAATAAAGTCAAATGTCCTGTTGCTGGTTTTCTGAGCTTTCAGTTGAGCCTTACTAACCTTTATTCAGCAAACTGAGCTGGTACGAGTATCATGAGGTGTGCTTGATTTAACACTTGTTTGCAGACGAATGAAAAATGTTGGTTTCATGTAAAAATTACTTTCTAGTTCTTTTCTTTGCCACAGAGAAACATCGGAGGAACATAAAAAAACAGCCAAATTCTCTAAACTGCACAATCACAGTTGGTAAGGAGAAGAAAATAGAAGACCGCCAAGTGAAGCAAATCCAATAATTTTGTTTATTAAAAAAAATCAACATAAATGCAGGTTAATGACAGCTGCTGTGTGACCGGCTGTATCACCAATTAAAACCTGCAATCACAGAGAAAATTAGAGATGGCATAAAGGTGCCTTCTTAATTTTACAGTCAACTGTGGGCAGGATACTGATGCACTCTGGCGAGTGCTACTCCATTAACCTTCAGCACTTGTCCTGTTCTCTGTGACTACACATAATGTGTTGCCATACAGCCAAGCTAACCATTTAGCTGTTCTCGTTTACATTTTTTTTCTTTCTGTTATTGAAATTTATATAATTTATATCATATGATCTTATGTAATGCACCTTTAGTATGAACACTGTCAGCTGAAGTGTGAACCAAATTTAATAGATATAGAGATATGTTGTAAGATAACTCTGCTGTCAGTGAATCTACCGTGAATTGTCTGATGAGTTATTTCTCACATTATGATTTATCATATCTAAATGTGCCTCTAATAGTATTCTGCAGGGATGACTCCTACTCGTCATTGGGGACATTCACCTCTATGACAACACAAGCGCTTAATGTTTGGTATCACAGATCTGCAAAACTGCACCACATCTGCTTTCAACCCAGGCCAAAAAATGGTCGAGGATTTTGTTGTAGGTCTTTGTAACTCCCAGATGTCCAGAAAATGGATGATCGGGTGCAAGAGATAAGACATGTTGGCAATGGTCAACAGGAACCACAGTTTGGTACACGTTTGCTGAGTGTGAGGTCCACTTGCGCGTAAGGACCCCATCCTGCAAGAAATATGTGCATGAGAAACAGCTGCCTCCTCTTTGAGACATAGAGGCAAAGATAGGTCAGCTCTCTGGGCAGCAGTGAGTGCTTCACGTGTCACAGGCAGTATTAATGAAGGTGTGCTAAGGGGCTCCACCTCTAAGACATGTTTTACCTCACAAGTTCCTCAGTATCAGACATGTTGCTACTTGAACTTGAAGAGGTTTCTTAAGTCAACGCTGACGTTAAAATGAACCCGCTAAATCTTCTTCCTCTATCATGCCTCTAGTCTGAGTTCTGGTACGAGCACTAGCAGAGAAGATAGAGGGGTAACAGTTTGACAAATCACCTGAAATTATTTCTAGGATGTCTGAAAATTCAGGTACAGGATATACTTTCCCACTAGCAATATCATTACCCATGATAAACTCAACACCTTTGACGTACTGCAACATCAAAACCCACAAACCAGCTTGCATCTTACATTCACCCAATGTAGGGCTCCTGGCACATAACCCATTTCAGTTCCTTGCACCAAAGTGCAAGCATGATAGGAGGACGACTCACTCAAGGGCAACACATTAGCCAGAATCAAAGACCGAGACTCACCAGGATCCCTAACAATTTTTATAGGTCACTCATCCTCTGGTTTACTCGTTAAAGACACAGATCTCTCACATATGAATGGTTCAAAACATGGATCAGGCTCTTCATTCTGTCTCTCCTCAGTGCTCAGCAGCAAGGATAGCAGGCTTATCATCTCTCTAGCATCCTCCTCTGTCACACCAACCCTCTGCATGGCCTTCTTCACTGCATCCATAAATCTTTTCTGTGGTCTTTGTCTTTTCTTCCTGCCTGGCAGCTCCAAATTTAATATCCTTTGTCCATATATCAATATCCTTTGCTTAAAGCAGATAAGCTGGAGAGGAAACAGTGTCTCTCTCATTTAGTCTGAAAAAAGAGTTTGTTGCTGTATAAAAAAATTTAAAAAAAACCTCAGTAAAGCTAGGACAATAGGACATTACTATTCATCACTGATTAAAGAAAATAAGAACAACCCCAGGTTTCTTTTCAGCACTGTAGCCAGGCTGACAGAGTCAGAGCTCTGTTGAGCCGAGTATTCTAAACATAACTAGACTTCATGAATATCTTCACAATTAAAATTTTAACCATTAGAGAAAAAAAAATCATAACCATCTCATAGACATATCTTTATGTACAGCTACTTTCAAGACTACTGATATTTATTTAGACTCTCGCTGATCTTTCTGAGTTAACTTAGACCCCATTCCTACAAGACTGCTCAAAGAAGTCCTTGTCATGGTTCTTCTTCACACACTAAGGTTAATTATGGACTTCCACAGGGTTCTGTGAACCAATCAGTTCTATTTACACTATACATGCTTCCCTTAGGCAGTGTTATTAGAAAGCATTGCATACATTTCCATTGTTATGCAGATGATACCCAGCTTTATCTATCCTTGAAGTCAGATGACACACAATTAGTTAATCTGCAGGAATGTCTTAAAGACATAAAGGCCTGGAAGACCTCTAATAACTTGCTTCAATTTCAGCTAAAACTGAAGTTATTGTACTTGGACTAACAACTCTTAGAAACATGGTGTCTAACCGATATTTACTCTGGGTGGCATTACCTTCACCTCCAGTAACACTGTGAGAAATCTTGGAGTCATTTTTGACCAGGATATGTCCTTCAATGCACATATTAAACAAATA
>JAVDPK010000897.1:37733-48047 GCA_034780415.1 Cichlasoma orientale | reverse complement strand
TGGATGGATGGATGGATGGATGGATGGATGGATGGATGGATGGATGGATGGATGGATGGATGGATGGA
Source organism: Cichlasoma orientale (assembly GCA_034780415.1). Classification (NCBI taxonomy): domain Eukaryota; kingdom Metazoa; phylum Chordata; class Actinopteri; order Cichliformes; family Cichlidae; genus Cichlasoma; species Cichlasoma orientale. The sequence goes on along the minus strand of JAVDPK010000897.1, from coordinate 47,979 downwards.
TGGAGTTAAATAAAAATAAATAAATAAAGAAGAGCTGCTGTAGAGGTTTATAAAGAACAGTAGGAATGTTTCCTGTACTGTTCTTTATGGTAGCAGGGTTGAATAAATCTGAGGGAGAATGAGCTCTGTTACCTCTTTTGTGTGGATTGGAGCAGATGTGATGGTTTGTCCATCACATCAACAGTTTGTTCAGTGACCTCCTGCTCCTCACTAACTCAAATATCACCAGATTCTGGCCAATGATGGTTCCAGCCTTGTAGCTTAATTTGTTGATCACTGATCTACCACTCCACCAGACAACAGCAAAGTAAATCACATTCGCTACGACATAATGATAGAAGATCTCCAACATCTTGCAGCACACGCTGAAGGATCTGAACTTCCTCAGTAAGTAGAGTCTGCTCATCCTCTTTCTGTACACAGCATCTCTGTTGGTCCTCCAGTCCAGCCTGTCATTCAGCTGATCCAGGTACCTGTAGCTGTCCACTGTTTCAACATCCTCACCCATGGACTTAGTAACAGTTTTTTCCCCTCCTCTGGAACTCAACCACCATCTCTTTTGCCTTGCTGACATTCAAAAGGAGGTTATTTCTGCTCGATGTACTTTGACTTCTGCCCACCCCTAATACACCCAACCACTGCAGTGTCATCAGAGAACTTCTGCAGGTGGCATCATTCACTGTTATAGTGGAAATCTGACGTGTACAGAGTAAATAGGAATGGAGATAGGGCCATCCCCTGTGGAGCCCCAGTATTACTAATGACCACATCGGACAGGGTGTCCCCCCACCCCCCAGTCATACAGACTGAGGCCTCTCTGATAGATAACAAGCAATCCAGAGACAGTAGAAGCAGAAGTCAAGAGTACATAACTGGGACCAAAGATAATAAAAACTTCTGAAGCCTAATACCTTTAGAAATGTCACTCATGCTCGCCATTCTGCCGGACATAATGTAATGTTACATCTGCTGACTCGGAGCGCACACAGTACCTATTGTGTTCATAATCACAGAATAAATGTACACACATAGATGCCATTATCACCTCTGTACTCCCGTCTTTCTCACCTTTGCCTTTTAAAATATCCCCACATCTCTTTTCTTCTCCTCTCATGCTGAAAGCACACCTTGCTTGTTGTTGTACGTAAGAGGCAGGTTTGATTTCTAAATGGTAAATGTAAACATTCACCATAGTAAATGCTGTCAGAGTTTTAACAATATAATGTAATATGAAATAATACAGTATGCAGCACTTACAGTACCTATGACATTAAAATGCAGGAGTACTAGAATTCATTACTACATTATTACATAGGTTCTCAGTACTCATGAGTCAGGCCACATCCGTGGCTTGAGCAATAGTTCTCCGGGGGTTCTGTAGGTCTTTCAGATTTTTCTTTGGACATTCACTTTTCATTCATTTTTAGTCCTGACCATGTTCAGATTAATGTTTGTTGTTGTTGTTGTTTTTCTAACACTGATCTATAAATCATTCAAGCATAATAATGGCAGCTAAGTCAAGAGATGAGCCAGTGTTGTGTCCACACATAACAGACAGCAGTGAACAAATTTTCAATTGTATTTTTAGGCACTTTGTTACTGCAAACATATCATTTGTTCCTATTTCTTTAGTTGGAAAAATGCCAAAGATAACACAGTTTGCCAGACATAAAATAGTACACTGCTCAAATAAATGAAAGGAACACTTTGAAAACACATTAGATCTCGATGGGGGGAAAAAGATCATGCAGGATATCTGTGCTGATATGGAGTGGTTAATGTGTTAGGAGTGAAAGGATGCCACATAATTTAATGGAAGTGAAAATGATCAACCTACAGAGAATTTAAACACAAGCCAAAAATCAAAGTGAAAAAATGATGCGGCAATTTCACTGCAGCAACTAAAAATGGTACTCAGTAGTTTGCGCTTGTATGCATGTGCTTGCATGCATGCCTGATGTTGGGGCATGCTCCTAATGAGATGATGGATGGTGTCCTGGGGCATCTGCTCCCAGATCTGTTCAAGGGCACCACTGAGCTCCCGGACAGTCTGAGGTCCAACTTGGTGGGCCACTGTAGTGTCAAGCATCATCATTCCAGTATGTTGCAGAAAAATCTCCCATTATGGTTATTTATCTCTCTGCTTACCAGCCTGATCATCATTCTGATTTGCTTTAGCTGAACATGATGCAAATAGGCAGCAGGCAAAGCTGTCTGACAGCAGGACTTTGGCAGCAGGTCCTCCGCGTCCTGTGGGCTGGAGCCTCCGTGGATCATCTTTGTTTTGGTGTTATGGTGGATGTTTGTCAGAGTGGGATTCTGGGAAGCTGAAGTCATGTCAAAACCTCAAACTCTTTTTCTTGTTTTTGCAATTTGGCAGGGCAGATTCTCCTGCTGGGGGTGCTTCTGCTTTTAGGGATTCTTCTTGTTATGCAACAACATAGAACATGCCAAAGTAAGCCTGGGCCCAACGATGTAATAGACAAAATAATGTCCACGGCATTCACACTTCTTTACAATGCATTTGTGACACTTGTCAGTGATGACACAAATTCAGATTTTCATACTTGTAATTAAGGACATTATTGAGTGTCTGTTAAATGGGGTGTAGAAAAAGAGTAAATAAGCACAAGTGCATGCACTTGAAATTAATTACCTCATGAATGAGTGCCAGCATTAATTGTACCTGCATTTCCTTTTGTTGTGCTGTTGCCAGACGTTTGTTAGTGTGCCTTTTGATGACTGACACAACTGGATGAAAGGAGCTGCCGCATGGCTGCAGGTACAAATACTAGTGACTTTTCTTCCCAACGGTCATGTGACTGCAAAATATACCCAGATATTTAGAATAAACAAAACAGTCTAATGTTAGAGATGACATGCAATATAACCCAAGGCAAGACTACCGCTCTGCAGCCTTTTTATTGCAACACCTCAAGCCAATAAGGCGTAAGACTCTTTCTTATCACGCATCAGCAGATTTTTTTTCTTCTGTAGTTCTTCTAAGTAACCCAGAACATCGTCATCGTCCAGGTCAAAAGCAGCATTTTATTCATGATGTCCATGACACATTGATTCTCAACCAGTATCCACATGCCTCCTATTTACCTTGAGGTGACTGTTCTTGTGATTTGGTGCTATTAATATAATTTAAAATTGAATTTAATTGAATTGAATTCTGTTCAGCACTCTTTGAGTGACATCTCTCTCTCTTCTAATCTCTTTGCTTATGTAACCAGTCAGCTGGTATTATTTTCACCTCATGAAACTATCTGTATGTCTACAATACTGTGCAACAGTGTTGAGTTACACCTCATTTCTTTGTATTCTGCTAAGAAAAAAGGGAATAGCTGCTGTGATCAATTGAAGCATCTACAAACATGCATGGAAATAAAGGTATATAAGATAAAAACAGAGTTTGTGCAATCCTAACGAGTGTGAAAGTCAACACTCGGTGTGACCACCTTTATTCTTTAACACAGCCTGAACTCTGCTGTCATTTCTTTAGTTCTCCAGCCTTCAAAGTTCTTCTTTGGATGTCGGCTGCCTTTTGTTCTCTTCTCTGTCAAGATGATCCCACACTGCTTCCATAATGCTGAGGTCCGGGCTCTGCAGAGGCCAGTCCGTGACTGATAGCGTTCCACTGTATGTTTTTCTATTCAGGTACGCTTTTACTGCATTGGCAGTGCCTTTGGGGTCATTGTCATGCTGAAAAATAAAATACCAATCAAACACTTTCCAAATGGTATTGCATGGTGGATCACAATCTGGCCACTCTTTTCTGCACTCGTAATTCCATCAATTTTGACAGGACCCGAACACCACTAGCTGAAATGCAACCCCAAACCATGACGGAACCTCCAGCATGTTTTACAGACGGCTGTAGACGCTCACTGCTGTGCCTCTGTCCTGACCTTTGTACATAATGATGACAATATGAACCAAAAAAAATCGCTCCATAAGACCTGTTGCCACTGATTTTCAGTCCAGTTCTTTGTATAGTTTGGCATGCCTCAGCTTTTCTCCCCATTTCCCTTCATTAAGAATGGCTTCTTGACGTCCACCTTTCCACTGAGGCCATTTTTGATGAAGGGACACAGTTTTGAGAAAACACAAAAGGAGGATGCACAATTTGTTTTTAAAGAATTGTGCTCCACTTGAGAGAAAGATTGAAATGTTTTTTCCGAGAATTTTTAGCCCATCTGTAGAGCTGAGAAGAAGAGAAGAGAATCAGACTCTGTGAACACAGTGCAGCTTAAGAGGCTATGAGCCAACACAGGAAACATTGTTGCTCAAAAAGAAGACAGAACAGTTAATAAGACAAGCTAGGATACTTAGAAAAAGACCACCAGCATTTAAGCATCTGGCTGTAGATCTAATCTACAGAGCAAATCCTTATGCAACATTGACGTAACTCTATAAATACGGCACATTATGCGGTGAGTTAGATTTTGAGGCCGCGTGTAGGGCAGATCACATAATTCTGTCAATGTCAGCTGTCGTGTCCTAGAAACTCGGACATCATTGCTGGTATGTTGTTGAACTGGTTGTTCTGGACTGATTCCAGGTCCCAGAGCAGCTTAATAGTGTCAGCCTCTACCTGCTGCCTCTGCCAGATCCACTTATGCAACCACATTAATGGGAATACACACACACACAGACACGCTTGTGCACACACACAACAACCAAATACAGTTCAGTTTCACTGTTAGTACAGTCAATAATGTGAGAGCAGAATGCAGTGGATGTCTTTTAATGCCATTATTCTGAATAGGGGGGCAGAGGTATCTTATCACTACAACCAGCAAAGCCCTGATAATTATTCAGTTTAATCCAGCTCCCTGCAGTCAAACACTGACCTGCATACTTCAGACATTAGGAGCCACAGCGGTTGCTTAATGAAAACCCTCGCTAATGCTGGGCTGGAAGTGAGCAGAATTATACTGTAGCATAATTTGAACAATACTTAAATCGGATCTTAAATATAAATCCTCTGCAGAGGCCAAATGTTGATCGACACAGAAGGTTTTAAGTCATCTGACCAAGTGCAGTATTAACCCTCGCGTTGTCTTAACATTCTGTTTACTCCCCGTGTTCTATGGGTATGAAATGACCCGCACTACCAAAGTCCCAAAATAAAGCAGTTTAATATAAGTTTACAAGTAATGAAAAATGATCCCAGGGGACATATGTGTAATAAAATGGTCATAATCTAATTTTTTCCCTGAGCTACTTAAACGCAGTCAGACAAGTGCACATTGTTGTCTTTACCTATAGCTTTTTTCAGCTGAGTGTATCAATTTCTAAACATGACCAGCTGTGCATTTCATTAGTATGTGCACAGCTCAATGTCAAGAGGGTTAGTGCGACAGTCCAATGCTAAAAGCAGAAAACACAATTGTGTCAAAATAGATGCTAATAAGATATAAGTCTCCTTTTGAAGGGGCTTTGCTCCAGCCCAGAGCTGGAAACAATTTTCAGTTTGTTTCATAAACTCTAGAAGTGCATAAGCATCTTGGTTTTGTGATTGTACTGTCCCATGCCCCTGTGCATGGGAAAATGATGCTCAGGGGCTACACCTTGCTTTAAAATATGGCAACAAGTGTTCCTGATGAAGTTTCAGTAAATGAGAAATAATGCTTGTCACTTCTGTCTTCTTCAGATTGTAGATAAACTGTTTTACTGCCATCATCTCCCCCATCTTCTCCAATAACGCTATTACTTGATAATAACACAGTAACTAAGAAACAGCAATTTCAGGACACCTAGCCACGTCACCATTTTACGTTAAAGCTTTCACTCTTCTGTCATCAGGCTGAACAGTGCCCAGAGACATAGTTAGTCAAAATCATCCGCCATCAGGATTCATTTTGGGGTTTGGTTATTTAGAAGTCCTTTACTAAGGTATATTTCAGAAAGTGAAAAATTAACCCAAATGTAACAAATGGTTAGTGCAATCAGTTCAATGCATGTTGCTGTCTTTATGTATATCTTTTGTTTTTTGGCTGAGTGCACGCGATCATTCAAGTGCAGTATGTGTGCAGCTCAATGTCAAGAGGGTTAGTGAGGCAGTCCAGTGCTAAAACAATTTAAATCACAATTAGGATGCAACAATTATGTCAAAAATAGATACTAATAAGATATTAGAGGGTTCAGTTTGTTTCATGAAGCTAACCACTTAGATGTGCACAACCATCTGGTGGTGCTCTGTTTCAGGAGCTAATGCGGGGGCTGAAAAAGAGAAACATCCTGTTGAGCAAAATAATCAACTGAAACAATATTTGCTGAATGCACCACACTTACTGGGGATTTATGCTTCTCTGTATGCCACAGCCTGATGTGCACCTCCCTAGAAATGTAACTACATGTCGCTGTTGATGTAGCCCACACAGGAGTAAATGCCACGTAGACTCTACATAGATTCACTGCAGAAGTATAATTTAATACAAGCCTTACGGCAAACATTATCAAAGCTAATGGGTTGCACTTTAATTTGTTGCTCATTAGAAGGAAACAGCACCATAAAGTGAAATCAAACCACAGCAATTCACATAATGGCTACTTCTCAGGCCCTTTGCAGCCTGAATGTTGCCCTGTGGAGTTTGCAGGCAGGACTTCCCTCACTTAAAATGTGTCATGTCCTTTCGTTTATAATTTACGGCACCCTAAAACAGAAGCGTGCTATTAAATAAAGCCAAAGCCACTGTATACCATCAAGGCAACCTGGCACCCTTATTAATCTATAAGTTTTAATATGCATACCCTGTGGCAATGAAAAGCAGACATAAGCACAGGACACTCATGGAAAGAGAAAATGAGAAAAAGAGAAAGACAGCAAAGTTGGTGTGAAATCCATTTACATGCCCCACAGAAACTCTATTCAAACTGCTTATTTTCTTTCAGTAGTCGAACTTGTTATAGGTAAGGTGACAAAGGGCTGTAAGACATGATTCATTTTGGAAAGAATGTCACTGTAGCACTGAGCATCTCAACAAGGCCCTGTGGACTGTGACCTTTCCTCTTCAGCTGCCGCACAAACACTCCATGCTCTGTACCTTCCACACTAATGGAAACGTGTGCTGCTGGAGGGCTGTGTCAGTGCACTGTCACTAAAGGTGACTGAGGCAAACAAGCAGCAGCGGCTCTCATAAACTGACATGAGCAAGTGTTCTTTGGGATTTGAACTATTAAAACCTCCTCACTGCATCTTTTTGAAACGAGATTACGCGAATTGCACTGTTTCACCATCGTTTTAATCTTCACCTAACTAACAGGAGCAGGTTTTCTTTGTGTAACACACTGCGTGAAAGATGAAGGGCAGCTCACAATTCAGCATTTGCAGAACAAACACCTATTCAGAAAATCTGACCTATTGTAAGCTTGAGGCATAAACAAGATTATTATTATTATGATGATTTTTATTTGTTGGGTTCTCAGATAATATTAAACATATTCAGTGGCTGCTATTTATTGGATAACCCAGCAAAACAGAAAGAATTATGACTGGCTGCACATCAAAGATGAGGGGAAAAAGCAGGGTACTGGTGAATTATGCATTTTTTGAATAGTCAACTAGAAGCCTATTTCAGTCTAAACAGGTGAAACATAACTTATTATCCACATCCGGACTTTCCTTTCTATTGCAAGACAATGTGTGAAAAATGTGAAGGGCTTCAGGCAGATTTTGCATCGTTGTAGCGGAGCTGTAGCTTGGATGTGTATTCATAATTTAAAGTTGTTAGAGAACAAAGTAGCCATTATAAGACAGAAATATGGCACTCAAAGAACTCTAAATAGAAATGCATAACCCAGGCCGGTTATAGGTACAGGCATGGGTCTGACTCAGCTCATCCAATCATGGGGTCTTGTACCTGCGACTGAATATTTTTTGTGGTCAGTGACTGGGTGGTCTACGGCCCATCGCTAAAGTCTCCCACTGCCCACAGTCTTAATGTGATCTGAAGTACAAGCTGTAGCTGAAGGGCATTGAAAGAAAACTTGCTGCTGCTGCTGTGCAAGTATTAACTTTTCCATTAGAGCTGCGTTATGACATTGGATTGTTGCTAATAGTTCTTTTATACTATTCTGGTGGAACTGTGTCACCTCAGATATGCCGGAGTCTGAACAGGAACTCAAACTAGCAACCTGCAGGCTACTAACCTAAACTGGCCCACCTAATTATTTTAGCTGCCCATTCAAACATGATCTAGAGCTGACCCTCTGCATAATGCCAAAGAGGGTGGAAGTCACACCCCTGCCTGCAAAAAACCAATCAGAAGCCAAACTGGGAAACATATGAGACATACTTTTTGTTGCACTGATGCACGTACTCAGTAAAAGGTCACAGCAGTTTCAGTCATATAATAATGAAGGCAACTGTATTTATTGTTTAATTCATGCACCATATCCATAACTTGAGTTAACATGGCATTTGTTTAGTGCGCTGGTAGGAGGATCCAGGGGCGCTTATCACGCTGGCGCTCAGAAATAATGTACTGTAACTCTGAGCATGTGTTGCAGGAGATTATTAGATTATTTTGAGGTGATGTTGCCAGATTTTTTTTAAGCTAGTTTTATTCATTCCACGCACATAGATTTTATGTCCTGGTGAGCACTGAACCATTTAGATACAGGGTTTGAAATAACTGACCTAATACTTGTGGGGCTTTTTTTCTATCAGGATTTTTGCCCTATAAAATACCAAAAGCAGCATTTTGTCAAATATGACTAAAAAGCTCTTAGCATATCTGCTTTTCCATTCTGACTGCACTACTTTACTTCATTTTAATGACTGTAGTGACCCCACATCTGGTTTCCAGGAAATCTGTAATTCCATCACCACAGTCTGACCCGCTGTCACACACCCAGAGAGATTTTTTTCTAAATGTCAGTCATTTTAGATGTCTTGTCTCAAATGACACAAACCTTAGCTGCAACCTTAGAGTCGGGCACTTTCAACACGTCTGACTGTAGTTTTGTGTCAGTTGCCTTCTTCTGAGTTTGAAAACAAGCTCCAGTGATCTCAAAGCTCCAATTTCTGTCCTCTCGAATCGAGTAAAGAACTTGTTTTCCTCTGAATCAATCTAGCAGCTCTGACAGAGAAGAGGGAGGAAGAGTCCATAGACCTCCACATACCAAGAATCGGGTTGGAACAAAATGTCAAGGAGCAGCCAGAATTCATCTCAGTTATGTTTGATAGAAGTGGCTCACTGCCCTCTGTGGTCCTCCCTCCTTAAGCACTGCCATGAAAACATTTCTCATTTCTCCATCTGGTGGCTCGTCTTTTAGACAGAAACAGATGAGCGCATGTAGCAATCAAACTGTCGGGCCACTGTTGCACAAAAGCCCCATTGTGCAATATGCTGAACTAAATGGTCCACATGATCACTGGCCATCCTATCAGGTCTCTTGTCACACACTATGAGCAAGATCTTTAGGACCACACACACTTTTCTGTGTGCTTTTCATTGCTTCTCTTCTGTCTTAATGCAGTTTGTGTATCACTGTTTACGATTTATTCACTCACTAATGTGCAGCTTTGAATGCGCATCTGAATCCATTTACAGTAAATATTTATTCTGTGTTGCCCAGTGTATGTTTAACTGTTCCTCAGAGATAAATAAGACACAGTTTAGAGGACGTCTTATTGCAGTTTTTCAAGGAGATACATTTTTAATGCTTTTTTTCCCTTGTCCCTCTGAAGCCTGTGTACTAACAGACTTCAAACTTATACTTTGGACCATCAAAATACGGATCTAAATGCAGAACCAGGAGTCAGCAGGTGAGGCAGACAGAAAGGAACTGTAATGGCACTTACAAAGAAGTGGGAACAAAAAAATACTGCGGGAAACTGGCACAATTGAAGACCAACTACAGTTTTTCTCAAAGATAAAACACAGAAAAAGGAACTACACCAAAGGAAGTGAAAACAGGGACACGTGGAGGTCTGCACGCAGATGTGAACAGCAGCTGGTGAAGAGTTGGACTGTCAAAAAAGGACTATAAATACAATCTAAGAACAAATAGGACACAGATGAAAACCAATGAGGATGTAGTAACCAATTACAAAAGGCAGGAAAGAAACAAAGACCAGAAATAAAGCCAGCAGGGACAGCATACAGTCTCTGCTGCGTGTAGTCCGACTGTTGTTGTGAATTGGAACTATATAATTTTTTTTTTTTCAAATTTCTTTATTGAAGTTTTCCAATGTTATACATTTATAAAAGTAGTAAAAGAGAAAAGGGAA
>JAVDPK010000897.1:15630-37633 GCA_034780415.1 Cichlasoma orientale | reverse complement strand
TAAGTAATAAACAAATAAATACAAATAAATAAATAAAATAAAATGATACCAGTTGCCCATACGCCTCCCCCCACTAGGGAACTATATAATTAAAGCTGAATTGATTGATGATGCCACTTGGCGGTTATTTCGAAGGCTCTAAGATAATAGTGAGAGAACCATAACTGTAAACATATACAAAATTCCAGTCAAATCTGATTAAGAAATCCTTTTTGGTATCTTTTCCCCAGAATAAGTATCTGCACTACTGTAATGCACTGTTCACTGGAGTTAATCATCTCTTGCTCGTGTACAATTAATCCAAAATGCTGTAGCCAGATTATTGGCTGGGACAAAAAAGAAGAGAGAGATCACATTACTCCAGTGTTAGCGGCCTTGCGCTGTCTCTGTGTATTACAACATCCACGGAATGGTGGTGCTCCTCCGTCACTTTTGATCAAATCCCAGTCAGAGCTCTTTGCTGCTGTTGCACCAAGACTTTGGAATGGTCTCCCGAGTGATCTCAGAGAAGCATCAACTGTGGCTGTTTTTAGATCTGAGCTGAACACGTACCTTTTTTGTCGCTCTTGGAAACTGCTGATCTCTGGAACTGTGGTTGGAGGATGGGTTGCTGTTGTGTTACATGTATTTTATATAAATATTGTGAATGTGTGCAGCATCAATATTTAGTAACTAATTCATTTTATTGTAAAGCACTTTAGCTTTAAGTGTGCTATATAAATAAAATGCGCTCACTGACTTAGTAATCTAAAATGGAGCAATGCAGTTCAAACTGTTTGAACCTGTGATTGCTTTGGTCACTGACATATTGCTGAGGTCATAGTTTAAATGGAAGTGACAGACTTGTCTGCAAACACTGGTCATCTACTGAAAAGTGCAACACAAACCGGATATGGGAAAAACTGGGCGTTGCAAAAGTTGTGCCTTTTGAAACATGTTGGCTGCAGTGCTGAGGCACAGTTTTTTATTTCAAAGCTAGTAGTTTGCAAGTATTTGCACACAAATAAAAAACTACGGGCAACCGTGGCACTCTCCTAGCAGCCAAAGCAACCACTAGGAGGTTTATGACTGAGTTCACCCAGTGATTTCCGCAGTAACCAGAGGTTGTATCAAGTCAAATATGATGGACAACTCTGGAGCTAAGTGCACACGACCACAATAGGACCGGAAGGCTTTTTGCTACCACATCTATCTTCATCTGGTGGCCTTATGATGCAATGCAGGTTTGAGGCACTTCTGCATTAGCTTTGTTTTGCCTACCTGGAAGCTACGTTCATGTTTTTTACTGTGGATGATTAAGTAAATGTGATGACAGAGACAAGAAAGCACAGACAGCACAGGAAGAAAATAATATGACCACAGCGATTATTAAAGGGCCATGTCAGTGTCAGCATACATTATTTTGTGTAAAGCCGTTTGAGGTCTTGATTTTGGCCACCACCATCTTGGATTTATGGAACCAGGAGTGGATTTGAAAGAAAGGATGGAGTGCTAACTTATCAGCTACTGCTTACTAGCTTTATGGACAGTGTGACACCTGCTGATTAGAAGTAGATACTTTCAGCTGCTCCCTTATTTCCAAAGAGGTTGCCACATCAGATGGATCAGCATTTTTTGATTTGGGAAAATTTTTACACTGATTGCTCTTCCTGATACAATCTTCCCATTTATCTGGGAATAAAACAGGATGCAACACAAATAACAACAAAACCGGACACCGTAGCAAAACATTTTTAAATATAAGTAGTACTGCTCTGGGTCGGCACAACGGGGCAGTTGTTAAAACTGTCTTCTCAGGGCAAGAAAGTCCTGTGTTTGAATCCAGGCTGGGGCCCTTCTGTGTGGATTTTGCATGTTGTCACTGCATCTGCACGAGTTTCCTCTGGGTACCTCCCCTGTGTTAGACTGGTGACCTGACCAGGGTGCACCCTCCTTCTTGGCCTATGACAGCTGGGATAAGCGTCAGTGCCCTGTGACCCTGAATTGGATGGATGGTATTTTATTGTCCGTTGTGCTCAGTTGTACCTTGTGATAAATAGATATTTTATCTTTACCTGTTTTTCCCCCATATTTCTCACAGCAGTGAGAAAGCAAACCATGAACCAGGGTAATAAATTTTTTTTTAAATTTACTATTAAATGAAATAAGGTCATTGCTACGAACTCGTGTTCATACTTTGGTTTATTGTTGCAGTAGCATCAGTTAAAATATTTGTGCTTGTTTGTTTGCAATTTACTGAGTTAGGTTTCCTTTCATTGGATGTTGCTTAACAGACTTTAGCATGTACAACAACAAGCAAATGTGTAATATATGTAATATCCTGGGCACAATGGCTTGCCTGGCCTGAAACTGGGTCATTGGATTTTGAGCTAATTATCTTTGAGTTTGAGCTGCCTCATGGATGACGTGGGGAAAAAACAACCTGTAAGACCTGAGCATGAATGAGGAATAGAGCGAGGAAGGGCAAGGATCACGCCACACAGAGTGGTACTGTTTAGGCCTTTGTATTAAATGCGTTATTTGTATAATGCTACTGTTGTGTAAGTCCAGACCCACATTCTGATCCTCTTAATATCAGCCAGTACTCTGAATCACGGGACCAGCGATTCTGCGGGTTTGGCAGCTGCCAGAGGGCTGCACTGCTTCAAATACACTATCATGGATACGCACCGGTACACATAAAATCAAAACACACAGCAAGCATGCAGGAAGGACGTGTTTATTTGTTAGAAAGTTCAGCAAAAGTTAAGGGGACAGAAGTTTAATGTTTAAACATCTTGAAACCCCAAACTCTCATGCCGTCTGTGTGTGTAGATATTTGGTGCTCATGTCTGAGAGAGGTGGTAGATACTCTTCACACACAAGATCCTGGTATAACAGAGGTGAGTTAATCTAAGTAGGGTTAAGGCAGTTAAAGAAGCAGTTATGCTGTATTATGGAGCATTAAAGAGCATTATTAAGCATTTGCAACATGTTATTGTTGAAAAGTGAAGACTATGGGAACGACTGTTACATAAATGTTAAAGTGGGTTACAGGGATATGGTTTAGTCTGCCTTAATGTGCTAAAACAATCAAAAACAGGCTCAAAGGCAAACAGGGTAAACAGGGTTGGAAGAACAAAGGGAGGAAAGGATTTCATATGAAGACCTTGCAAAGAAACTGGAAGAAACTCATCCTTAGATTTCTCAACATCATCCTTCTGCTGTATCAATGAGCGCCTCTTGCCTTTCTCTGTCCACAGACTCCTCTCAACTAAATGTCAACTTGGATCAGCAGAGGTGAACTGAATGCTCTATTGTTCACTCCGGAGCTGGTGCAGACATGAGCAAACATGCTCCTGCATGGCAAGGGTATCGATCTCTACCTCTGTAGTAACTCTGCTGACCCATTGTGCCTTCTCGGAAGTCGGAAGAGAGAGAACTCTGTGAACCCCTGACCTCTCATAGTGTTGGATCTGTCCTCCCATTAGTACCACCAACTGTTGCGTGTCATTGTGGAGCAATCTAAAGTTTGGCTTCCAGCTTTATGAATATATAAAAAAAATGGATCTCACAACTTCTTTGGTTTTTGGTTTATTTAGGAGGGGCAGGTGGGGCTAAGGAAGTGGGGTTAGGAAGCAGTGCCAGCTGGGGAGAGTGGCACACCTGGTCCGCATCAGATAGTTAACTTCGCTCCCTATAAACTAGGTGTGGGGCCAGAGGAGAGGAGTAAAGAAAACCAAAAACCTGGAAGTGCAACAGGACAGAGTGCAAAAAGGCTGGAAAGCCATAAATAGTTGGTGCCTCAGAGCCAGTGGCATCAGCTCACACATTAACTGTGTTTATTATTTCACAATAAACGAATGTGACTGTGCATCTGAGGTGTCAGTTGCACTACTGAGGAGAATCCATGGTAGCAACTATGCCACACGGACACAACAGGAGTAATCCCCCAATCCATCATCAAGGCTTTCTTTGCTAATATGCTAAAGGAGTTATTAAAAATGTTGTCAAACTAAACTCTAACCCCTCTACATCACGTGTAGTGGTTAGTAAGAAGAAAGGTATCTATTAAGGCAGTGGTTCCCAAAGTCAAGAGTGCTGCAGCCCACTTAAAACCAAAGGAAATCCAGTTTGTGTTATTACTGTGGGATCCCTGCAGTACCTTCACAGCCCACCAGGGGCGCGTGGACCACAGTTTGGGAACCACTTTGTTGAAAGACAAATCACTTTGTTTACTTGCTAATCTAGCTCTGTTTCCACAAACATGCAGAACATAACTAAGGGAAAGCAGAGCCACCTGCAGCTTGTCCAGCACCCTAGTCTCTCTTCCGTTCCCAGTCAAAGACCAGAGGTTTATCCACAATTCTCATGTGCAAACAACCAGAAAAAGCTGCTGACCTCTCAGCTTTCCCAGTTCTGTTGTTAGCAGGACACAGACACACTCATGTAATCAACGTATATAATGGACTGATTGCAGTGGAATCAAGGGCAAGCAGAGTCCAGCTTGCTTGTAGAGACAACTGTGGGCACAAGATGTCATCAATTTAATGGATGTTGCTAACAGGCAATGAGAGAAGATTGTGGAACAGAACACTGTTTGAGATGGAAGGAGAGATATTGCTTTCAATGTGTTTTTAACTGATGCCTATTTTAGACACTGCCACCTTTGCTTGCCCAGTGAATGCTACTGGCTAAAATATATAGGTGCAGTGCATAGACACAGATTAGGCCTACTGACTAATTCGGGCTAATAATAAAATACTAGAGTTCCACACAGAAAAAAAAAAATCACAAAGCAGGCCATATTATGAGTCAAATAATTCCAGTAATATTCTCTAAAAGGCAGCAACATCTGCAGTTGAGTTGTGAAGTTCAGTGACTTGAATTAGCAGAAGTGCAGCCAAGTAGGCAGCTAACAGTGGTGGTCATGCTCCCAAGCTTAAGAACTGGCTGAGTCATTAAAATAAATACACTCTGGGTGACATTATCTACAGAGACCAATGTTAGCTGGGCATTTTAAGAAAGTAATGTGGATTGACCTGCTTTTAGAGCTAGCCTCAAGTGGCCATTAGACAAACTGCAGCTTTTGGGATTTCTGCAATGACTTCATTTTTCAGCATCAGACACAAGCAAGGTATTCCTCTCAGAAGTTAATGCAGACCCAAAATAAAGCTAAAAGAATCAACAACTTCAGTGAAGAGACTTTGAAACTGTGATTCAGATCAAACCTCAGACAGCCTTACTGATAAAATTTCAATTTACAAGTATCTCTCGAAGCAATGATGTGAGTCAGAGTTAAGTAGGTTAATGACAACAATGCACCGCCTTAGTTCACCATTTCTCGAGTGCACAGAAATGCACTTACAGGAAACCAGCCAGTCAGAGAATCTATGCAATTGCAAGTGTGATTCACAGTAAGATTGGACACAACAATGAGAAGATTACGCGACATTGCCACAATCTCCCTCTAAGTCTTCATATTTCTCTTGATACTTTAATCTTTTAGATTTTTTTTCTCTCATATGCATTACTCTTCCCTCTCTTTAAAACATTAAAACATTAGACTGAAAAATCTGGCCAGATCAACCCAACTTTCCCTCATCTGTTAATGTATCCTGTTGTTCTTGGTTGGTGTTTTACAGTGACCCCAATCTTTTTCTACAGATGCACTCAAAGTGCTTCTCTTGTTCACAATGAATGATCTTTGAGCAACCCAATAAATATAGATTTTACGTAATATTACCTAAATACAAATCTTTTACGAGCTGTAGCCAACATAAAACTGTGTTCTTTCCAACAAGAGTAAATAATATTTCAGTGCCTTATCTGTAGGAGGCAGATAACCATCTGGCGAATAACTCTTTTTTTGTGCTTTGTTACATTAAATCTTAACAGTAGAAGACCATAGAATAACTACAGCCCCGGAGGGAAGAGGAAGAGAAGCTGTGCAAATGGGGTATTAAATCCGGAGAAACACAGCTTCACTGATTCCTCGAAGTTAAATAAACAAACACAAAAAGCCATTTGTGTTCCTGTACACATGCACAGACCTACTGACACACTCCGAGGCAATCCCGGGGAAGGGATTGGGCGAGAGAGACACACACACACTGATAGAGAGAGCAGGTCTTTCCCACCCTATCAACAGCTGCTGTACTAACAGCATATTTCTGTCGGAGTTGGGTATGAAAGCAGGGTGGGAATGATGACTGGCCACTCAGACTCTTAGACCACCTCATATAGAATCAACTGTTGACAGTTCCACTTCTATCACAAAGTCTTTTTTTTCCCCATTAGCCACATTGGATCTTTTAATGGATTCTAAGCTCCTAATTGGACAGGGGTTCTCAACAACGGACCCGAGTGCCCATGCACCCCGGAATATCACCTCCATAAGCCCGCACCACCTCATGGAGCTATCGCCGATGGCTACAACTGTAAGTACCATGCTACAACTCCTGATTTCTCTTTTTTTGTGTGTGTGCTTAAATGACAACCCCTCGCCTGGATTGGAGAACCGCTGCGCGCTGCATCGGTGCGTAAAGGAGGCATAATCTGAACCAGCGCATCCAGACAGCAACTTATCGCAACTGGGAAAAGCATGCATAGATCATTCATAAAAACTGAGAAATGTGGCATAAAGCAGGTGAAAGTGCGCGAGGTGTTAACGCGCTGTGAATGAATGAATCACAGCATCCTCCCATGCGTGTAGCTGCGCTCTCTTCATTCAGCGCGGGACCTGAATGAAGGCAGGAGCGCAGCGCAAAACCCGTCATCACTCTTTGGCGTGCTCTGCTGTGGTTGTAAAGAGATGCTGTGGGTGTAGTTATGTGTAACGTCTTTGGTTTAAGTGTGCAGTTTGTGCAGAGTGAAATTTAGCCTTCTTCTTATGTAGTTTTCTTATGCTTGTTCATATATATTAGTTTGTAGGGACACCATCTCCTCTGTAATAACAGCTCTTTAATATCCCAGCCCTTTAACAGCCTCAGATAAGCACAGTTTCTCTCGTTATTGTCGTTATTGTACATCAAAATGAAATTCTGCCCTCCAAAAGGCACATAAAAACAGTCAACTGATTTTAATTGTTCCTTGTAATTATTTTAAAGCATTTTAAAAATTAAAATTGTGTAAGCCTAATAATTGTTTTACACCTGGAAAGTTTTTGTTACCTAGTCTGGAGGGTGAGATTCCATCCTCTCTGCCTCAGAGTGGGATTAGTTTACCCACTGCCTTCAAGAAATCCTTTTAAACAGATGTGTAGCACTCTGATCATCTCTGTTTTCATGGTATGCAGAGCACAAAATACCCTTTCACTTTGCCACACATGAGTCTATTTGGACCTTGAATAAATGATTTGTAGGAGAAGATTCAAAGATATACTGAGAAACACATGGGTGAAGCGATACAGTAGATGTAATTCAACAAGTGGGAATGGTACAGTTTGGATTCTGACTTTGAAGCTCAGACTTGCAGGCTTTAACCACTGTATTCTTGTGGTCTGATGTTCATGGGAGAGCTGGGAAAAGCTGATAACAGAGCTGTGCCTGGGGGTAGCTTCTGGAGAAACAGATGGGATCTACTCAGGGAAAAAAATGTGGTTTTCATTTTGATGTTCCTCTTTAGGGCTTTCTTTTCTACTTGCCACTGTTTGTTGCTTTTTCTTCCTTTTTTTATGTTATTAATTATCTATCTAATCTGCAATCTCTGCACAGACACGGGCCAGTTTAAAATGCTGAGTGCTGATATGATACGTGCATGTGGCTTTGTGTCTTAAAAGGGAGACTGATAGGCTGCGCATCAGTGGGTGGCCTTTTGTAATTGTGCTCTGATGGCTAGTAAACACAAGAGTTTGCCTCTGAAGATGCAGACAACCTTTTCTCTGACAACATCCTGATAGGCTGATTAAGGACTTGCTCTCGAGGTGTGGCAGATTCAGTGAGCAGATCATCGGTTGTGCAGTTACTGCAGCATTCATCAGTGCTGTTAAACCTCTCAACAACGGAAGAAAAAAAAAAGGCAATTACTACTTAAAGGAGACAGAATAGGCTACTGCACAGCAGTTACTAATGGGTGGGTTCCATTAGCATGTACTGTAGTAGACATGAGAGTGACAGAACATAGTTAGGTCAGCTAAGCACTAAAACAAATCAAGAATTTGTTTTAATTGTGAAAATCATATAATAATCCAAAATTAATGAAATTAAAAAAGCTGCACGCACTTTCCTATTAGCAGTCTGTTGGTCAGTTGTGCATCTTCACTCCAATTAACAGCAGTGCAGCAACATTAACACAAAAAACAACATCTATAATTAACTTTGTTAGGTTATCTTTTATTAATTCTGACAACCAGATTTTATCATGTCACAACATGAATGTGTTGTTTTATTGAAAGAAAAAAAAACCCTTTAATTATATCAATAATCATTCCGTGAACTGTCAAATGAAAACATCCGCACTGTCAAATTAAAGATCACATTATATACAGAATAATCTCTGTGATCCTTAAGAGCAGTTCCCAGTGTTGTGCTAAGTGCAGGAGTTTACAGCTCTCTGATATCTGAGTGGCTACAGAGTTATTTCTAATGAAAAAATCCACTGCTTCAAATTAATAACTGCAATTATTATATTAACACTTTTGCAAGATGTTCATTTTGCATGGAATTCCTGCAGTTATGTTTATCACATATGGCTGGCCCAGAGGGATGTTGATTTAAGATCTTTTTGCACAGAAATTCATCAGTGCCCAAATTTAAATTAAACATTGCCAAATTTTCAAATAATTAGGGCAGCACATATAAGTAATCCATATGATACAAAAGCTCAGGCTTCAGAGCTCAATTTGTCCTGCTCTTGGCTCAGTGTCAAAGAGAGGGGATATCCCTAATATGGTCAGCTCAGGCACACAGCTCTGTGAGCACAGAGCCCCACCCAGCAGCTGTTCCAATCTTTTGTTTGCAAGGAACACCCAATCAGAAAAAACTAACTTAAAGGGAGAGGATTCAGACAGGAATAAACTAAGGGGCTGCACCAAGGCTATGACTATGATATTATTATTATTATTATTATTATTATTATTATTATTATTATTATTATTATTATTATTATTATTATTATTATTATTATAGAATTGGACAGGAGTATAATAGGTCACATTTACAGATCGATTTGTGTGCATTTCATTCAGATTCAGCTACTTCTATAATGATTGTGTTCTCTTGGGTTCCTTTTCTTCACGCTGTCTCTCACAAGCTCTTCTATCCTTTATCTTAATTTTATGCCTCACTCCATTTACTTTTCTTTGTGTTATCTCACTGTCGATTAAGCGGCCAATAGACCACTACATTTATATTAGTTGCTTTTCACTGATGAGGAAAAACTCAGAGATGCTGGCAAGTCTGGCTTTAGTGTGTGTTAACAGTCGTGGAGTATAGAGAGTATAAAGAAATTATTTTAATCTTTTACTCATGCAAAAAAAAAACCACAGAGGCAACTTCCGTGCTATGCAGCTCACTCTGTCCTTCCTTCCTCCTCACCATGTGATCAGCAGTAATCTGGTCCTAAGCTGCTCGAACTGGGATAGCGGTGACAACAGAGGGCATCAGAGGGAAAGAAAGGAGTGATTGAGAGATTTAGAGGAAGAGTCATGAAGGTGGGAAATTGTAGCGATTGGGAATCATCGGTGACTGTGGAAGTAAAGTAGATCCAGCAGGGAAAGCGTCAGGGATGTGAGGGGAGGAGAACTGAACTGTGATCCACCACATCCCTCATGACAGCATTAGACTGCATCTGTGTTTACATTCCACACACACCTCATCTGCACACGAGCCTGTCTTTTTTCACCAATATATCCCCACAACCTTTTCAATCATTAGCTCACATAACCCCACCATCATTTTTCACTCTACTGTTCCTCCATTTAAAAATAAGAGCTTGTGACTCTGCAAAAAAGTAGGACTGCTGAAACAGATGTCGACCAAACAGAAAAAAAAAAACTGCACACTTAAATGTGGCATCCAGGATTAATGAAAAAGATATGTGTGCTCCAGCTGACCGGTGGGGCGGCCGAGGAAGATTTAGTTCAGCAGAGGTAGTTCTGGAGACCGTGTGCGTTTGTGTGAGAGCGGGTGTGCATCTGTTTGAGAGACACACACAAAAGGGGAGTGTGTACGGATTTCTGATATGAATTCTGAAGTGGAGCTGTGTGCTCTCAGGTGAAGCAGCTTCTCAGGAAAAAAAAATATGGTACTGTCAAATGAAAGCTTCTCATTAACACACAGCACCTTCTTTTAAGGTGAAAAAGGAAAAAAAAAAGAGTAACCTTGGTTTATTTCACTTCAGTTTAAATGGCAAGTGCCGTGGTAGAATATAACTAAGTACATCTTTTAGTCTTCCTTAGGTGATGTATTTCAATACAGAGTCACTTAAAGTGCTACGGGTGCACTGACACACATATGCCTGCTAGTTAGTGCAAATGCAATGCTGTCAGTCAGTACTGACCAAATCATGACCCACTGAGGCATTAACTGAATCATGGATTTGGCTTACAAATATAATACTTTATGTGCAGTACTGTGCAAAAGTTTTGAGTCACCTTTCATGTCTTTATATCTTCCTTCCAAGGAGCCAGATTTTCTTGGAATTTTTTAAAGTGGTCTCGACCAATAGTTCTCTTTCCGAGTTTCTTGGTTTACTTACTTACCTCCTGTATTACTTTGTTAGTTAGTTATATTCCGTGTCTTGGATTCAGTTTCACTTCCTCCCCATAATTGTGTTGATTGTGTGCACCTGTGTCTTGTTTCCTCCCAGCTGTGTCTCATTCCCTTGATTAGCACTTACTGTAGTGTGTGAGTATAAATAGTGCTGTCTTCTTTTTGTCCTTTGTTGCAGTGTCTGTTTGTGTGTCTCACTTCTGTTGCTGGCTTTATATGACTTTGTTTATAGACTTCATCATCTGACTTTTATCCACCAATAAAGGTGTGCTTTTTGTTTATTCAACCTGCCTCCTGAGCCTGCATTTGGGTCCTTAACCTGCAAAGTGTGATGGTTCAACAGGCATAAAAATTGTATTTTTGCACCAACAAGATGATTCCTGAAGAGCTATTAGCAGAAAACTTGGCATATCTCAGAATGGCGTGCAGCGTCCTTAAAAAATGTGAGGAAATCTTTGATTCAAATTGTTTTAAAACTTACAGTCTGTAACGAGGAGGTCACGCGAGCGGTACAACACTGAGTGTCTGCAGCCATCTGTAAAACATGGTGGTCCTAGGGACTCAAGACCTTTTCACAGTTCTGTATGAATAGTGCTTAAAAATTCTTTCATTGTTAAACTGTCTTAAAGAAATAAACTAATTGCTTCTATTAGTTATGAATGAATGAATAAAGGGAAGAATACATAATCAGCCTCTGCTTCATGGTTTGACCTTTCTCATGATTATCCACTGTACTCTTTCTGCTGGGTCAGTGTGACATTTCAATGCCAGCAAACGACTCATTCTGTGACCTACGGTACCAGAGACCTTGAAGAGTTTCTGCACAAGCCTTAAACTTGTGTTTGGGAAGCTTCAGATATTATTTTTCACATTATTGCTTTATCTTATGCTGTCGCATGCATATAGTGCATTTGAATGAGCATATGAAACAGTAGCCATGTCTCCCACTACATTACATTACAGCGGAATATTAGCTTTCCTCCCCATTAAACATTTAATGATTCTTGAATAATCCTAATTACTAGTATAATGATTTATTTTCCTGTTCTTTTTCAATTTTTCTTCAGTTCTCTGTGAAATTATCTGTATTCTCTAAGGACATTTAAATCAGCATGGATGGTGAATTTCTTACTGCGCTTTCATGAGTTAAATTGTGCTTCTAGTACCACAAATTAATTACTTCCTGTTGTCTTATTACAGGGTTCCATGGTCAGAGACTACCCATTTCCAACTGTAGATGTCCCAGACCATGCTCACTACACTATTGGTGTAGTCATCCTTGCTGTAGGCATCACAGGCTTGCTGGGAAACTTCCTGGTTATATATGCTTTTTGCAGGTATTTTTTTTTCTACTTATGTGACTGGTTGAAATAAATGTCCTGCAGTCATTTTTTTTTTTTTTTTGTATATAGTTCTGATAATAGTGTATGTTATGACTGGTTTAGTCATAGTCCACCATTTCAACAGCTGTGTGTTTGTGTTTATATGCAGGAGCCGAAGCCTGCGGACGCCATCCAACATTTTCATTATTAATCTGGCAGTCACAGACTTCCTCATGTGTCTCACGCAGACACCCATCTTCTTCATCACCAGCATGCACAAACACTGGATCTTTGGGAAGAAAGGTAAAAACGCTGTGCACATACAAAGTGTAACATTTTAACTCAATTATATAACATTTTGCACTTGCAGACTTGGAATACTATAAACAATCTTTTATTTGTGCAGGCACGCACACTTTGAATTCCACCTGTAAGCTTACCCTTTTCAGTGTGACATACAGTTCAATACATATTCACACACACACACGCATGCACACACCCACAAACGTCACCCTCTACGATCGCTTTTCTGTCACAGTGAAAGAAAACGTGCCACAGGCTTATGCTGCAGTATTCAGATATGTATGATGATGGCATGTTTTACATGAATGCATTCAGAGGGAGGTATCATTCATCAGCAGACAACCTATTGGGAACAGAGACAGAGAGGTTGTTAAAGAGGTGGCACACTTCACTGATCAAACACTCATAGTTGAAGCACTGTGTTTTCCTTCAGGAGGTGTCCTGACCTTGACAAAGACAGCCAATGACTGTCAGCCTCAGCGGTGGATACTGCAGGAGGGCGTTTGCTTCCTCTTTTTTTAAATATCTATATATTTTTTTTATTCTCACCACCCCCATCCCTCCAACCAGTTATCCTTTGTAAAAGACAGAGCAAGGTGCAGATTATGAGGTCAAAAAAAAAAAGCAAGTGAACCAGACAAGCCTTGCATTTTATCTGTGATGATCCTTTAATAGAAAATCCCAATGCACTAATTAATGATGGCGCTTTTAAGTAACAGTGTTGCTCCTGGGACTCAAAGAGTGGCAGTTTTAGAAGATAAGCTGAAAGATCTGTCTGTTGCAGCGACATTGATTGCCCCCCAAAGAATAAACTTTAGTAACCCTCTGGTTTCTTCTACAGCGCCAGTAGCAATTATATACACTGAAATGGTGGTCGTCTATACATTAATTTTCTTACCCGCTTGTGGAATTCAGGGTAGCAGGGTGGCTAGGATGTTACAGGATGAGGGGCAGTCATCTGCTGTGGCTGGCTGGGGGTGAGTGGAGGGAGACAGCACAAAAGACATGCTGTGGAAGTGAGTCAGAGATTATTAATAATAATGAATGAATAAATGCAGAGGGGTGTATAAACAGAGTGAAAAGAGGTGAATGAAAATGAAATACTCAGTGCATCATGGGAACGCCCCAACAGCCTAGGTCTATAGCAGCATAACTAAGGGAGGGTGCAGGGTCACCTGATCCAGCCCTAACTATAAGCTTGATCAAAAAGGTAAGTTTTAAGCCTAATCTTAAATATAGAACCCTAAGATTAGCTGTAGCGGCTCAGCATGGGGTAAAGAATCACAATTCTCAATAATTTCTAATGTGAGCTCCAGCAGATTTTCATTGTGTCAGGCTGTGATCAGCTGCTGCTCTGTGTGGATTTACACATTTCAATAAGATGTGACCCAGTATTTCACAAGCTATCTTGGCTGATTTCCACCCCTACACTGACAGTATGCTGTTTGTGCTGTCTTTATCCTGAGAGTATGCAGCTGGTATAAAGGTTGAATTCAGTGAATGAATCTCAGCATCATCAACTTAAATTCAAACTCATCTCTGCTACACTTGATGTAACCTGTAACTCTGACCATGATCACCACAGCTGCTCTGCACCGGTCCAACACAGAGCTTTACTGTAAGTTCACCACAGTACAGCAAACTAACCTGTTTATCCTGCACTAAACTGCAGTATTTTGAATAACACAAAGTTAGTGGACCACAACTCACGGACATCTGCGCCTGGTCCGGCCCACTGTAATCCCTGAGCACAGCGCTATAAACGAGACATAAATTATATGGTTTTAACCATATAAAGAGACTGATAAACCATTACTTCAAATTATGGCTGTTAAAGGTACAAACTACTGAATCATGTGGTGAACTTAGTTTTTCACTGCGCAGAGCCCTGTGAAAATGTTCTTTATCACATGACTGGACCTACTGAGCCTGTTTGAAAGTAGAGGAGGCCACCTACCTGTGCCACTCAATAGATTGATAACATTCAAACTGGGTGGTGTTTTTTTTAACACACTTACCCACAGCTGAGGCTGTACAGTGGCTGTAGTTTAGGGCTGTGTAGCATATTACCTGAAGGTTACAAAATGCTTCACAAACCCAACAAACAAACCCATTTTATACAGCTACCAAGGTTTTTCTATTTCTTTTTAGCCATTTAATAGCTTTTACTAGTTTGCAGCGTATTTTTATCATGTAGTTCATTGAATCAGTGAATTCACAAAGGATTCAATTTTTTAAACTTTTTTTCACAGGAGAACATTTTAATTGTTTTGCTCAAACTGTGGCCATGATGTAAGATTCATATTTTCAGCCAGTTACGCCTTACAAATCCCCAAATACGACGCAAAATTCCTTAGTTTAGCCTATAGGTTTTAAACTTTTAACTTTTTGTTGCATTTTTTAAAGTTATTTTTCCAAAAGGTAACAAATTTTAACAAATATCAAATATCATAAAAGTGAATTATGGTGTATTTGGTGATGTGAAATAAGCTGCTGGTGAAAACAGTGCAGATAGATTTAAAGAATATTGTGTTTATGTGAGCGCAAATGGGCGCATCTCTCTGTGTAAGCCCTGTGATTGACTGATGACCTGTCCAGGGTCGTACCCTGGCTATCACCCAGCGTCAGCTGGGATTGGCTGCCGCACCATTTGGATGAGAGGTAAAGAAAATGGATGAGTGTGCCAAGACATCTTAATTAAATGAGCTCCAGCCACATTCCAAACACTGGAAAACAGTTTTGAAAACGTGGATTAAGATCATCAACATTTGCAGCAGTTTCATATATTTATTTGACCGGTGTTATTATCACAAATCTGACATTTTCACATGCTGTACTTTTTCTTCTTTAGTGTGAAAGTTGTAGATCAGCCTTACTTTATGTTCCTCATGCACATCATGATTTTTTACTCTTTTAGATTTAAAGGTCTGTTTCCTTTGCATGTTTTCACATTTTACATAAAAACAACCTCATTATTTTTTTTTTCCCACTTCTGGGATGTTTAACACTTGCAAAGCATTTGGACTTCACTGTGTTCTGAGCGCTGTTGCCACAGCTAATGCCAGAGGACTTTAAAATATTGTTCTTCTTCAGAACACATCTGCTGTTTATTGGGAGCTTGTCTGGAATTTATTAGCTTCGGTAACTTCGCAATGACTTTTGAACACACAAACGCAGACACACACAAAGCCAGCACGGCACAGAGTTCGTCTTGTGCTTGGATGCAGTGACTCGGTGCTGGCGATTACATGATGTGTGACAAGCCGGTGGTAATTACACAACTAGACCCTGGAGGAATAAGAGCTGGCAAAGCGATGACTGAATGTTTGACATGAGTATCTGCATGAATATATTTGCACAAGTGCATATTTCAGATTTCCTCATATATTATAGAATGCAATATATTATAGATACATTAAAAATAATGGAAACATGCCAACAATGTGGCTGTCTCTAAAAGAAAACATACACAGCATGCTGGCATATTATGTCTGCATGTTCTTAATTATATAAACACTAATACTGTATCCTGTTTGTAGATTTCACTCTTCCTACAGTCTCTAATTTCTAATCCATCACCCCCCCCCAAAAAAATGATGTTAATCGTAATCTGTAACCTCAAGATCTTTTCCAACATTTCATATCTCGTTTATCTCACTACGCTTTGAAATGTAGCATGAAATTGAGTGCCACTCAAATCATTAAAATTAGCCAGTTAATTGGAAAAGGTTCAAACTCTGCCAAGGAAGTTCATGTTAAAGCTGCATGTAGCAAACTGGTTTGTGAAGCCCACTTACTGCCTACAGCTTCCTGCTTGTCAGTCATTGTGCTCAAAACTTCCTTGTGGCTGCGTTGATAACACATTTTAAACTGATGACATAAAAAAATTAATATGGGATCGACTGATTGTCAGGGTTCTCTCTCTAATATTGTAGCGTCTTCACTTTACAATACAAAGCACTGAAGCAACTTCTGTTGCCCTTTGGTTCTATATATACATGACATGGGATTGAACACTTTACATGTTAGCTCTTTTAGCTCTATTTCCCCTTGTACAAGCCTTTACACATACTTTTTAATGCTGTATAATTGGCCATTTTAACAGGGGAGCCAATAGGAACTGAGCTTTTCTTGGCTCCAACATGAAGTGGTCATCAGAGGAACTGAGGTTTTTGGCACTTGACGTTAACAAATGTATGCCTGCAGTCCAATTGAACAGACTATGAAGCATCGGTCTGACATGCCAAACCAGCACAAAAGTTGTTTTTATGAAACTTAAGAAACTCAGTAAAATTAAAGGAAGACTTTGAAAACATATTAAAATCATGCTGGATACCTACACTGATATGGACTGGGTGTGGATGTGTTAGGAATGAAAGGATGCCACATCGTTTGATGGAAATTAAAATTGACAACCTACAGAGGGCTGAATTCAAAGACATGCTGAAAATCAAACTGAAAAACGATGGGGCAGGCTAGTCGTTTTGCTGAAATTTCACTGCAGCAACTCAATACTGATACTCGCTAATGAGCTCCTGGACAGTTTGAGGTGCAACCTGGCGGTGTCGCATGGCCCGAAGCATAATGTCCCAGAGGTGTTCTGTTGGATTTTGGCCAGGTGGGTGTGGGGACAAGTCAGTGGTATCAATTCCTTCATCCTCCAGGAACTGCCTTTATACTCTTACCACATCAGGCCGGGTATCGTTGTGCACCAGGATTAACCCAGGTCCTACTGCATGAGCGTAGGGTCTGACAGTGGGTCCAAGGATCTCATTCCAATACCTTATGGCAGTCAGGGTGCTGTGTGTCCCTCCAAGGATATGCCTCCCCAGACCCTCACTGACCCACCACCAACCCAGTCATGCTGAACGATGTTACAGGCAGCATAACGTTCTCCACAGCTTCTTCAGACCCTTTCATGTCTGTCACGTGTGCTCAGGGTGAACCTGCTCTCATCTGTGAAAAGCACAGGGCACCAGTGGTGGGCCTGCCAATTCTGGTATTCTGTGGCAAATGCCAATCGGGCTCCATGGTACTGGGGAGTGAACACAGGACCCACTAGAGGATGTGAGAGGGCCACCCTCATGAAGTCTGTTTCTGATTGTTTGGTCAGAGACATTTACAGCAGCGCCTGCTGAAGGTCATTTTGTAGGGTTCAGGCAGTGCTCAAGGTCCTGCTGATGGGATAAGGACCTTTTACGGCCCTGTCCAGCTCTCCTAGAGTAACTGCCTGTCTCCTGGAATATCCTCCATGCTCTTACTAATGTGCTGGGAGACACAACAAATTACAATGGCACGTGTCAATGTGCCATCCTGGAGGAATTGGACTGCTTGTGCAGCCTCTGTAAGGTCCAGGTATCACCTCATGCTGCCAGTAGTGACACTGACTGTAGCAAAACTGATGAAAAAACAGTCAGGAAAGATGAGGAGGTAAAAGTGTCAGCGGCCTCCACCTGCCAAATCATTCCTGTTTTGAGGGGTTGTCTCATTGTTGTTGGTTTTCCTGGTAAAATAAAGGTTAAATAAAATAAATAAATAAAAATTGTTGCTCCTCTAGTACACCTGTTGTTCAAAGCAGCTGAAACTGATTAACAGTCCCCTCTGCTACTTAACTGACCAGATTAATATCCCAGAGGTTGATTTTACTTGATGCTATACTCTGATTAAAAAGTGTTCCTTTAATTTTTTGAGCAGTATATTTCTAACACAGTACACTGAGTTACACTGTTAACGTTTGTTGCAGTGCTGGAGGGGTTTACTGCAAGTATTTGTGTTTATTCAGCCGGCTGAGGCAATTATCAATATGAACATTTATTCTTTCTCTGCTTATTCTCATCTCCTTCCCAGGTTGTGAGCTGTACGCCTTCTGTGGAGCGCTGTTTGGTATCTGCAGTATGATGACACTGATGGTGATTGCAGTGGACCGGTACTTGGTGATCACCAGGCCTCTGGCTTCCCTGGGGGTGATGTCTAGTAAGAAAGCATTTACCACTCTGGCTGCTGCCTGGGTCTACTCGATGGGCTGGAGTCTGCCGCCCTTCTTCGGCTGGAGTGAGTACAACTGTATTCAGTGACCAGGAAGTTGAGTCTTTAATTATCAGTGCGACTCCTGAGAGGGACAGTTTGTTGATCTCTACCTAGGTACTTATCTCTGACTATTTTAATTTATGTAAGCATTTCAATTTCCTGGTGGAAAGGGTAGGATTATGTCAGATCTCCCTTTGCCTTTTGTTCAATGTGAAAAACACATTTTATGTAACACTTTATGATAGTCCAACAATGTTTATTGAGTCTTTGGAGTCTTATGCTTGTTTTATGGTATTGTGTTTGCGTAGGTATTTGCCTGTGCAGAGCATACCCAAAGGGGTAATTGTGCTGGTGTGCAGTCTGCCAAGGACCTGACAGCCCAGTGTGGATGATGCTGTGAATAGGCCAAATGCCGACTGGTTGAAAAGTGGGCTGTAACAGGGAAGGGAGTGACAGCGAGTTCACTACCAACGGGAGGAGAGTGAAAAAAAAATTAAAGCTAAAAAAATACAGCACGAGAAACAGAGATGATGGCTGCAGTGGACACTTTTTATGCTTTTAAACACTCTTTTTCAGTCCAGCTCTTTGCTGGCTGTGCCCAACAACAGCACAAGCAAGAGGTTGTTTGTGACACTTCCCCCCTGGTGAGAGTAAACAGCTACACCATGTATATGACAGTCTGCCAAGCTGTCCACAGGCGGTGCACAGAACCATCATGTTTCAACCATTTCTCTCATTCTAGCTTTTGGCTTTTTTCTTTACTGTGTTTGATTCAGAGTCGGTATTTTTGTCTTCTTCCGTAGATTCACGGCGTGAAAGGAACTGTCGCAACTCGGGAATTACAAGTCCTCATTATTAAAATCTTAGACACGCAAGCTTAAGCCTGTCCAGAAAGTATGGGAGGACTGATTAATACAACAAAATACAGCCAGGAGTTGTGGTTAACAGAGGTGCAGGGTGAGAAAAAGACAAAACAAACAAATGAATGAAGTGAAATGAGAGTAGAATCTAGTGTGTCACTAATATGCTTTTGGTCCACGTGCAAAAAACAGTGGAAGCACAGGAGCGTGGTCTTTGATCTGAATCCTCATTAATTAATTTTTTGGAAGTGGGTGCACCACAGCAAGGCTCTTAATTGATTTTCCATTGTTATGTAATGCATATTCTTAGAGGCTGTGGTCTCAGGGTGTGACAACATCAAACAACCCTGGTCAGAATTTCAAAATATATCTCAGTGATACTTTAAAAACAAATCTCAGGAGACTCCAGTAAAGTACAATGAGAGAGGATAAAATTGAATATACAGTATAAACAATTAATGGAGCCAAGTTCTGTACATATATTCCTTACCTATATTATTCAGATTCTTTTGATTTTCTTTCATGTTTAACTGTTTTGGAGGCTGTAGGTTCGTTAATACGCTGTCTCAGTTCTTCAAGCAGTTTAGTACATTTCCATTTATACATCTTGCATAAAAGAGTGTTTTCCTCCATTTCTGTGCCCACTGAACAGACCGATTAAATCACTGTGTTAAAAGGTGGGCCACATCATAAATTTATTCATACAGGATTCATAGACTGTACTGTTAGCCCCCCTATTGGAGTGGTAGGTACAAACATTTTCAAGCTGCAGAAGTATGAAGTTAAAGGCATTTTAGGAGTAAAGCGGCAGGAGAAAAATGTCAGACCTAATGGTGTGAAAAATGACCAATCGAGTTTATGTCCTCCCACAGGTGCCTACGTCCCAGAGGGTCTGATGACGTCTTGTTCCTGGGACTACATGACGTTCACCCCATCCGTCCGCTCCTACACCATGCTGCTCTTTATCTTTGTCTTCTTCATCCCTCTCTTCGTCATCATCTTCTGCTACTGCTGCATCTTCAGAGCCATCCGACACACAACGCGGTTGGTACTGTTCGTGCACACGCACGCTGTTTACGCTTGGTTTTCCTCCCACAGTCTTCCACAGCCCTTTGACAAACTGCCACAGCTGTGTGAATGTCAACAAGCTAGCCATAAAAATGAATTACAGAAAAATTGTGTTACTGATATTACAGTAAAAATTACAAATTATATTATAGACAAAGGCTTTCAGCAGCCCCTTTTCACCATTGGCGGGTGTGTCTGTGCGTCACAGAGCGATTACAAAGATCAACTGCGAGGGGACCAGAGACTCTGCAAAGAGGTTCCATAAAATGAAGAGCGAATGGAGGATGGCCAAAATTGCTCTCATCGTCATCCTGCTGTTTGTCATCTCCTGGGCCCCTTACTCCTGCACAGCCCTCACTGCATTTGCAGGGTAAGTGTGTGCGTGTGTGCGTGTGTTAAAGTCTGCTAAAGAGACATCTTTTTTTACAGTCTCGTGACGTCGAAAACTCTCCACAAGGACTACAAATCAACCAAGCTCTACATTTTTAGGGTGTTTGATTCATAATAAAAAAAAGTATTGAGCTTAGGTTTGAAGATGTTATTAAAACTGCTTCAGCCAAAAGCTATTCTCTCCGTTATAAGCTGGCTATAGGGTTGTAGTCTTAACAAGACTATCAATATTCCTATAGAGAGTAAAGTCCCATAATGGATTATCTAGAACAATGTATTTATCAATACATAGACATGGACTCGGCCTGTCTAAGAAGCACCCCACCATCCGCCCAGTACCAGCTGAAGTAGCCTCCAGCCCACCATGACCCTGGCTGGATGAGTAGTTAAAAAAAAAAATGAATCCAACACTGAATGTCCCACTCCTGTGTTTCTACACTAATCTTACACAAGAACATACACACCCACTTGTCGAATGCCCTTGTCACAGAAATGTGTCTCATTTCCTTCTCTCATTTTTCTTCCTGCCATCACCTGTCTCATCTCTCTCTCTCTCTCCCCCTCTCAGGTACGCAGACTTGTTAACTCCCTATATGAACTCTGTTCCCGCTGTGATCGCCAAGGCATCTGCTATCCACAACCCCATCATATATGCCATAACACATCCTAAATACAGGTAGGATGTACACTCAGCTGTTAAGTTGTAGTAACAGCTGCTAATGGTGTTTTTGCCCAAGCTCAACGTAGACATTACACAAGGTGTTGGCATAATAACTAAGGATATAAAAGCCAAAGGCTTTCACACAGCTTCAGTATATACACAATGCTACAGCACAGTAAGCATGTAATGAATGAAAGAATGCACATGATGTTTCAAAAATGAATTATAAAGTGGTTTAACTGAGAACTACAATGGTGAGAGCAAAGATTTTGAAGTTTCATGTTGTTCCTCTGCTTTTCCTCTGGGCTCTGACATGTTTAGGAACAAATTTAGCTGCTTCCATGCCAATGTTAGTTATGCTGTTTCATTTTATTTGGTTTGAGACTGTGTCAGATTTCTCTCCTTATGTGCATAATTGATATTGGTTTGCCAGGTTTGTCAATGTCACCCATAAAAATAGCTGGGATGTGGTTGCTCAGCCTGTACTCAGTTATATCTGAGCAGCATTAATTAGAACAGGAGATTATTTTTGGAGTTTGATACTGATACTTGTGTTTTATAATGCATTAATCTTATATAGCACTTTTCAAGGCTCTCAAAGACACTTTACAATTTCGTGCACTATTCATTCATACCTCAATCATACTTGGTGGTGGTAAGCTACTAATGTAGCCACAGCTG
>JAVDPK010000897.1:2492-15530 GCA_034780415.1 Cichlasoma orientale | reverse complement strand
CGCACCCCCGCGCGCGCTCTCTCTCTCTCTCTCTCTCTCTCTCTCTCTCTCTCTCTCGCTCTCTCTCTGTGTGCGTACCTATCTGCACATGTGTGTATCTGTGTGCACGAATGCATGTGTGTGTGTTTGTGTGTGTGTGTCCGTTTGTGTATCTCAGTGGTTCCACAGCACCTGACCCACCCACCCCCAGGGTGTTTGTCCTGAGAGCTGGGAGCAGACGGTTGTGAAGCCAGGGCCAACGGAGGTGAGAGCAACCACCGAGGCGCCGACCGGGACAAAAGGATAGCAGGGGTAGGACGGAGAACAAGGGCATCGCCAAACAGCAAACAGGAGGGGAAGCCACGCAGCCAGCAGGAGTAGCTTGCAGGAGGAGCATTGACATTTAGCCGAAGATGAGTACATACACAGTGACTCTGAATGGTCCCGCTCCATGGGGCTTCAGACTACAGGGAGGCAAAGACTTCAACATGCCCCTCACCATCTCCAGGGTAAGGACAGAGTGACCCTCACAGATTGGTTGTGCAACATAAAGAGAAAGTTATAAGAAGTGTGATACTAACGAGACAACCTGTAATCCTCTGGGAAATGGGCACCAAAACTTCTTCAAACTATTCAGACTGTGCACTGATTGGCTGGCTTGGGGCATAAAAACAAAACACCCAATGCACAATGCTTTAAACAAAGAATTAATAAATGCACTTGAATAAAACATCTGTAACCTTTCCCTGCACGAATACCTTGATAAGCATCATTTTGTTTACTGGTTGTTTAATAAGTGCATCAGCATTTATTAATTATACGTTTAACAGCTCTTTAAATGACTGTGGAAGCAGCAGGTTTATTATAATCCTCTTTCTTCTGACAACTTTTATTATGCAGCCCAGATTTGATTTTTCTCCTGCTCTTACAGTACTACACCTCTAGCTTGTGTTTGTGTACGTGCATATTGAACATGTGTGTGCGCAGGTGTGGTTTGTGTATGTGTGAGGAGCAGCGCTTTGGTTATGTAATATTGCTGTAAGTGGTGATCATAGGGAGGCTTCGATGTAACCTCCACAGAGACTTCTAGAATAGACCAGCAGTGGAAAGACAGGAATAGTTTTATTGGAGTAGAACCGCTGCTGCCTGGCTTAACTTTGCTGTTGGCAAACTTCAGCTAAGTTTCAGGAATGCTTAAATTTCTAAAATAATGATTAAGCATAATAATAAACATTCACCTTTTTGCTCCGCACATGCAAATCATCAATTAAGCATCTGATTATTGATAACCCAGTAAGGTTTGTTCCCGATGTTGCAAGTAACTCATAACAATCTTAATTTTCTTATTTCTTATACAAACATGAAATCATTCTTAACCGTCTTCGCCTAAATTTAAGATAAAAGGAGGGAGACCAGAGTTCAGCAGAGAAACAGGGTCTTCCTTTCTCCCTCTCTCATTCTTTGGCAGGCAGCACTGGGGGTGTATTTACAGCATTCCCTTTAAATAGCACCGAAGGAGAGGTGGGTGGCTGGTTGGGAATGGGACAGGAAAGAGTGGAGCATTGCGAGGACGCTAACGGCAGCTTGTGTTACCTTTAGTAAGCTTTCTCATAGTCAGTTTCAGTTTCCTCGTTTGGAGCTGCTCCTGCGGAGAAACAGATGGGCTGAGGATTGATTCAGGAAATAACAGAGAAAGTAGCAATGAGCTCCACGCTTGCCTGAGTGCTATCTCTGCTCCCCTCCCACATCCAGCTCTTCATTCCTCAGTCCTGACTGATGCTCAGCTGGCAATCATGCTCTGTTATATTGATCCACACATCTGTTACTTCATTGTCTTCTGATCCCGGTCTTAGGCAGCCAGGGGAAGCTTTGATCTCTGTCCAGAGTAACATTGTATCATTGGATTTGTTCATCCTGTGGTTGTGATGGGTCCCGACAGGTTAACATAAAACACTGTAGCTTGTCATGTCAGCTCGGGGTGACATTACAGTTTGACGTAACACTGCAGAGGTTTGGATTTCTGACTTTTGCCAAGAACTAATAAAAGGAAAGAGGAATGAAGACAGTGGATTCCTTACATCTTGTTAGTCGAGCCAAAGCACTGGCCATTAAATGCACTATTTTTTTATTTTATTTTTATCTATTGTTATTATTTATGTGCACTGATTTTAAACGATTATTATTATGCTAGCCATAGCTGAAATTGTTTTAAAAACCTGACATTCTCAATGTGCCACCCACAGCACTTCAGTCTATTTGCATGTTCTCTTGAGACTGAGATATTTCTAAAGGAATGAAAACATCCCTCTGCTCTCAAGTTAGTGCATATCAAAAAATAACCTAACAGAAGCAACATCATCTCTAATTTGTGTCTAGCTAACTGATTTAATGCACTCTGGCATGCATGTAAAACATGCAAGAAACATGTTTTCACATAAATTATTCATCATTCATTTTGAAGACTCTTATTTTGAAGGATTAATGTGTTGCATCTAAGGAAAACATGCATGATACATTTTTTTGGGTAGTGTTGTGAGGCAGTAGAAGTATTCCCTCTCCTTCACCTTGCTTTTCTTCCTTCTGCACACACACACACACACACACACACAAAGATTTAAATTGAAGCACTAAAGCAAGAAAGCAGGGTTTAAAAAAAAGCAGACATAAAAGGAGAAAGGTCGGAGGGAAAAAAAGACATGACGACAGCCTGAAAAGACACACAACACAACAATCATAATGTGACTAAATCTTGGTGAAAATTAGATTTGTAGTGAGTTTGTGGCGGCTATAATTAATGTAAACAGAAAAAAGAGAGCAATCAAGGAAGTTTTGCATGAATGTCAGTAGCAGGTGTGTGTGTGTGTGTGTGTGTGCGTGTTTGAGGGATGGAGAGGGGGCTCACAGGGGTCAATCACAGTGAAGCCGCTGGCATCGAGAGCATCGCTTATTTTTAACTCTGTAACGAGTTGCCTGTAAGCCTAAACCCAATACTGTATATCCCAGACCGCTGAGCTCACTTAAACCTCCTCTCTGTGTAGTTTAACAGCTAAAATGAGGCTTTGTTGTAGCGCTAGAAGGAAGAATTGTGAGGTGAAGGTCATACATGAAGGGTAACTGAAAAATGTCAAAGAAATTTAAGGTTCCTAACAGCAGATGTGAAACATGTCAAGGAAAATGCTCAGTGTCAGGAATAACAATATTCTGTGGAATCTGGCTGCTTTTATGTCAGTGTTTTTTCTCTACTGTGGAGACTCATTAGTCTCTTAGACTCTGAATAAAATTTGCTTATGCACTGTCAGTTAACATAACTCATCAACAGAGCTGGAGGATTCTTTCGGTTTGCTTCATCAGCTGCGACACACACAGCATAAATAACTGAGTGAGCAACCACAGTGGATGTAACGTGTCAGCTGGACTGTTTAGTACAAACATTAGCAGGCAAACAAACAAACTGTTTGAATCTGATGTTTTTAATTTTCTTATCTACATGTCAGTTTGTACAACATGTAACTGCATATGTTTCTTAGCTTGCTGAGGAATGTGTATCTATAGTGCTAGTGTGACCTGCTCCGTTGACCCTTTCCTTAGATAACTCCGGGCAGCAAGGCAGCGGGAGGCAGCCTGGCCCAGGGTGACATCATCTCAGCTATCGATGGGGTCAGTACTGAGGGAATGACGCACCTGGATGCCCAGAACAAGATCAAGGCTGCCACCACCAGACTCAGCCTCTCAATGCAGAAGTAAACAGCCACCACACTCACACCTTAACGCCCACCCCCACAAACCTAAGTAGATGACGCAGAAGAAACTTTTGAGGTACTTGAGTCGAATTTGCCTTATCAGTGTGGGCGTTTAAGGAGGAAGGCAAACTGATGACAGCGATACTTCAGAAAATTAAGTTTCCAGTTCACACTTGGGTAAACTAACCGTGATGTCACCAAATCCTGCTTGTGTGTCCACACACTTAGTTCAGTTCAACTCGGTTTTATAAGAGTTGCCTCAAGGTGCCTACATAATTTCCATTTAGACTGAAGGTGAGCACAGAAAATGTTTCCCACTTCCAGTTATGGATATGAAAAACTGATTGTGCCGCTGAAAGATCCAAAAAAAGAGACAATAAGGAAAACACATTTGAATGGAGAGAGATTTTTGTCCCTGAACAGAATAAATGTTTTTGCTGTATAATCTACAGATCAAGACGTCCGGCTCCAGTTCCCACGGCAACTCCAAGGATGGACTCACCCATGCCAATCATCCCTCACCAGAAGGTATAAACACAGCTACTCTGTCATAAAAAAAAATATACATAAATAACGCACAAAACGCACCCAAAGGTTCTGCATATCATATATGTTGTCTGTTAAGTTCTGTATGTTGGTAAATGTCTTTTTTATATGTGTTTTGTATCCTTGTCTTATGCATGTTTGTAAGAATATAATTAACCATTTTACAATGATGCCATCAGGCAGTGACCTGCTGCCCTCTAGTGTAAAATATTCACAGTGCAACTGCAGGAAGCACTACAGGGAGGTCAGAGGTCAGCAAAAAAAAAAAAAAGAACAACCAAACAACAGGAAAACAAGCTGCTAATTTTAGTCTAACATAAAAGATTCCTTTTCTATCTCTACATATCTATCTTGACATTCTCCCATTTTTAAGGCATTACAAGAGGAACATTTTGCAGGAGAAGTTCAAAAGAAGGATGGAGAGTCTTGTGGAATCCTCCCGGACAAAAAGCCCTGCAAAAGAAATCTCTTCCCAGATGCAAGATCTCCACCAGGCCAACGGGGGCAATACAATTCCCCAATAGGCCTTTACTCCCCTGAAACTCTCAGAGAAATGATTGATAAGCAGGGCAAAATAGGCAAGGGATCATCAGCAGCCCGAAGAGTTTCATCACTGGGGTAGGTTAGCACACTTTAACCACCAGTGAAGTGACGCTGAGAGAAGAAGATTTAACTAATTTGAGGGGTGTGAGCCAAAATGAGCTCACCCACTGAGTCACTCAAGGAATGAAGTCACCCCTCCCTCATTTAACCAAAGATTAACAGAAAATGTACTCAGAACTTTCCATTGCTATCCCAGTGTGCATAAGCTCACACACGTGGCACTATTTCGGGAGTGTGCATACAAACGTACCTGGCCTGCATCCAGGTAACAGAACAGGAGGACTGCTGAGGTCCAGAGGCCTCAGCAGCACATTCAAATGTCTCAGAACCAAAACTGACTTTTCAAGCTGACAGCGAGTAGAGTTATTATTTTAAGTAAAAGAAAAATAAGCCAGGGAGATGATGCTGTCATAAGCAACATCATCACTAAAGAAGTATTTTTTTGCTGTTTCAGCCCCCCCCCCCCCCAATCTCACTGTTTTTCATCTTTTATCTTCTATCATCCCTCTTACCGCACACGCGGGAATGCAAAGCCCAGAACAAAGGTTTTATTCCTGTTTGAAGCAGAGACTTGCTTGTAGTGCTGTTTTGTGCGTGTCTGTGATGTAAAGCGAGGTAAAGCTCTGGAACTATAGCAAAAAGCAAACTTGCTGTGCAGGTGCTGAGGTCGTGAGGTTCTCCCAGCTGATTGTGTTTTTTATCTTTAATTATTTCGTTTCAGATATAAAAAAAAACAACAAAATAATGACATTTATTTTGATTAACAGAAAACAATTATAAGGAGAAATTGCCTGAAACATTTATTACTGAAAAATTAAAGTCAGTGGTTTTTTTTTTGTTTTGTCACTAGCATTGCTCAACCCTGAAACAGAAAGACTGTTTTTTTTACTGGATCGCAGAATTAATCAACTGCATTTGATTAATAATTTCTGCTGTATTTTGCTTTTATCACTGAATTATTACGTGTGACAGTGGCCATTGTTTGCAGCGTTGTACTCTGCTCTTTCTAAATTTAGCAGTTTTGAGAATGTAAATTGGAGGCCCAGTATAGTACAGTTTAGGGTTGATGTTGCTGTGATTAAGGAGTTTTAAGTAGTGCATATATCAGGGACTATTTTCACCACCACAGATTTTGTGATCTACACACAATTTCTGTCCACTGACTCAGAATCAGCTATAGTGCCAATGGAAAATCAATCATGTTTTTCTTCATAGTTATTATTGGACTATATAAGGGATTTATTCACAACAAAATAACAAAACATTCATATTTAAGATTCCTAAACAGATACCAGAACATGGCCATTTTTTTCCAAGACATATTTTCACACAACAAGGCTCAGGTTGGCTCCATTTTTTATTCGCATCCTTAAGGTCAAATACATGTTTCATATTTGAAGCTCCACTAGTCGGATTTAAATTACGGCCACTGTTGAGCGGACTCTTCTCAGAAAGATGGCATGAGTTTGTGTGAAGTCTCAGTCATAGAATACTTGTAGAGTTTAATTAAGGGTGTAATGTGCTCGGCCTCTGACATCCAGGTATCAGTCTCCCCTAATGCGTTTCCCCTCTGGTGCTGCCTTACTGTAATGGCCAATGGCAAGTCAGGTGTCAGAAAAACGTGCTCCATGCAGAGCACAGGACGATGACGGCAGCATCATGCCAAGCAGCCCCACCTCATTGAGCACATGCAGACACACACACACACACACACACACACACACACACTCGGACAGGACGAGCAGCTGTTGTACGCAGTTATGGAATGTTCCGCTCTGGTTACACACCATCATCCTGAATCCCCTGAAGGCCAAACCTGAGAAAGGACACCCCCGTCCATAGGGAGATGTCCCATACGTGATGTGTTTCACTTTACTTACTGTACCCTGAACACATCCGTGTACTGTAGAGACAAACATTGGCATTGATTCCTTGCATAAAACATCACGTGGGATATGCTGCATTTATCACGTACTATATGTATTTAAATAGCTAATTAAAACTATCAGTGAGTCTGCATTTCTCTTAATTTATTGCTCCGAAGTACAAATTCAGAGCATATTTATACTGTGACCCCCACAGTAGGTGAAAATTTAATAAAAATGCATAACTTTGAGCTGTTACTTGTCACCTGGGATAGGCGCCGGTCTCCTCTGTGACCCTGAATTTGATAAGCGGTTAATAAGATGGATGGGTGGATGGATAGATCTAACTATTTCCATATTCTTAGCGTTTTCCCATATCCATATTAAAGATTAAATAATACTGAAAACCATCACTTTTTTCATATTAATGTGTGTTGTTGCCCCCCCAGAATAAGACTGAAACATGAGGATTTAATGGAGATTTATCATGCTACATTTACTTAAAACCTTTGCTCTCCATTTTTAGAAGGTCTCTGTTTTTGTTGGAGCAGATTTTAGCAGCCCAACAATTTTTTATAAATGAGACAGATTCTTGGTAAAAGCTGCTAAAAGTGAAACCAGCATGCATGTTGTCTTACACAGGGTTAAAAATGAGAAGCATCTCCAGCATCCTTCTCCATCTGTGCGTCAGCCTGTGGTCATCTGTAATATCTGCTGTTCTGACATAAGTTGATCAGGTGGTTTGTGTTGTGTTTTGTCTAGTTGTGTATATTTCTGTCTGTTCTGTGCTAAATGTGTCTGCATCCCTCCTGCCCTGTGTCATGTGACTGAAACACTTCTGCTCCTGTCAGTCACTCCTGAGATTCCAAGGGGAGCAGGGAAATATCCCAGTGATAGAAAAAAGGGCTGCTATTCCACTCAGTACACGGGATTACACAGGAGCACTGTAGTTGGATGGTTTCCTGCACCACACATAAGGCTATTGTTATCCACAAAAAAATACCACTAGTGATTCACTACATCCCCTAATTTTGTCTGTCTCTCTTTGTGTGTCCGTTCCTCTGGTGTGTTTCAGGTTATCGCAAACACAGCTGCAAAGTCAGTACCTTCATTTTTCTCAGCATTTCATGTGCATGAAGTGAAGCTCAGCAGTATTAGCGTTTCTAGATGTGCTACTTGTAACTTTGGTGTGGAGTGACGTTGTGTCCATCTTGGATTCAGATGTTGTGCAGTTGAACTAAAGCAGCTTTTTAGTTGTTCGGCTGCACTGAGTAAAGTCATCTGGTCCCCAGAAGTGGAAAGTGACAAAATGCATCTCATTACTACTGCATTCCTTCACTGCATTCGGCAGGAATCTCTACTTTTATCCATTTCAGAGGAAATGATTGTGCTTTATCCCTCACTTTATCTCACAGCTGTACTGCCATTTATTTTATAATAAAAATGTAACATACTTGCGAAGACTACATTGTAGCTGAGTCCAGATACCAAGGTTACTTACACATTAACACAATTTAAAGAAACCAAAATGAAACCAAAACTTACTATATATATATTTTAGTGCTAACACGTCTTTATTTGTTCCATAAAAAAATTTTTAGTGCTAAAATTATAAACTAAAGCATCCGCTTGTCTTTCCACTTCTGTTGGTCCTTTTAATCAGTTTTACTGTATGTAAAATGCAGAAGCGATAGCAGTGTACGTGTGCTTTATACATCCATGTTTTGCAGTGCTGTGTATCAGTGTAACTGATATCTTCTGGGATGTGAGTGTACGTGTTTCAGTGTGTCATTTTAAATATGTTGGTAATGACCTGCCAGTTTGTGCTGCTGGTTGCCTGAAACATTAGCATGTTTGGTTTTCTTTGGACTTGGAAGTAAAAGCTTTTCATTTTTCATTTGTGTTTAGCAAGGTTCAAGTGATAATGTAAAAAAGACCTTTCTGTAGACATGCTGTGTCCCAGTTCCAGGGTATAAAAAAAGTTATTATTTATTGATTATTTTTTGCATATACATAGTGGTTTCAACATTAAAAGCGAGCCATTAGTTTGTCTCTATGTCTATGGGGATTCAAATTGTATCAATAACATTTTGAGCTTTTAAAGTAAAGTTTGTAGATAATCTTAAAAATTGTCAATGTAAATCAACATTTGCGTACCTGTAAATAAATGTGAAAATAATTATAATGGGAAACTAAAGATCAGCCACAAACTCAGGAGGCCTTGAGTTCAAATCCTGGACAAACCCCCATTTTGTCATTAACTGATTCAAAGGAAGGACAAAATGGGCAGACCAGGCATAACTCCTACATATAAAATAAATTTATTTTTAAAAATATGCAGTAATGTGTGAATGTTTGAACAGCTGCTGTGCAAGCACACAAAAAATAAAGCAACCAGTGTTCAACCAAATCATGGGGGGAAAAAAGAGGGGCATGCTTTTCCTGGGCAACTGCATGTAGAAGATCAACCACTCCCAGTGAGCCACTTCCTGATCCAGGAAACCATTTAAACAGGGAACCTGTTGGGGCTGTCGCAATCAGTTTGCAAGCTCAGGCTGTCCTTAATTTGAGCCTGTAGAGGCCACAGCTCTCTTACTTGTGTGGTTGAGTCAGGTGAGAAAATTGACAAATTAATACACTGCAAATCCAGGTCCACATATCGGCATCTTTCAGTTCATTTTTTATGCTTTTCTCATGTAAATCCTCAAAACCTTTGTAGTATGAAGCTGGGACACAGCTACAGTATAGAGCAGTGTGTATTTGTTCTGAGGGTCTGCACTGTAGGTGAAAACCTCCACAGCGGTACAACACCCCCACCCCCCACCCCACCCCGCCTTCTGCTGGTTGCATGTCTGCACCTTGACCTTACCATTTCTTTTCTTCTTCTAGTTCATATTCCTCTCTCTCCAATTCCCCATGTGTTAATGTGTCATGTTTAAAACCTTCACCCCTGCACCTGAAATCTCCCTCTTTTACCCACTGACCTTTGACCCCTCCCACCTGCTCTGACAGTGTGGAGTACACCCCCAGCTTCAACCCCATTGCTTTGAAAG
This sequence comes from Cichlasoma orientale, assembly GCA_034780415.1. NCBI lineage: Eukaryota > Metazoa > Chordata > Actinopteri > Cichliformes > Cichlidae > Cichlasoma > Cichlasoma orientale. The sequence continues at coordinate 5,744 of JAVDPK010000897.1, read as the reverse complement.
ACTCAGCCCTGTCCACCCACAAGCCCATTGAGGTCAGGGGTCCAGGAGGCAAGGCCACTATCGTTCACGCTCAGTACAACACACCAATCAGCATGTACTCACAGGACGCCATTATGGACGCCATCGCAGGGCAATCACAGGCCAAGGGACACGACAGGTGAGGACACACAACCAAACTAACCCTCCCTCAAATGTTTTAGACCTCCTCTGCACTGACATTTGATCAGGCCATGTGTTTAAAAATTAAAGGGTCAGTTACCAAGGTGAACAAAAAAACATACTTATTCACTTAATCCTAGTGGTGTTTAGTCATGATGAGGTTTTAGCCTTATTATTTTACCATTTGGAGCTCTCAGCCACTGAGATTTCTACTTCTGTAGCATTCACTCCCAACAATGAGATAAAGTCATATATTTTGGAATCAGTTCAGCTTACAATAAAACTAATTTAAAACTAAAACAATTTTCTTGTGTTTAGTTTCCAGCTGAAGTGGCTAAAGTACACATTCCTTCCTCTATAGCAACATTAGCTGCATGGCCTCACAGGTACTGCAGTATCTGTAATACCAAATGGTAAGGTAATGTAAAAATGTTTGTATAATCACCAAAAGATGAACATCTAGGATTGCTACACAATCCCACAGATTACCACATTTCTGCATGTTCTTATCCCAGCATCAGATGCTGCTGACAGTCCTCAATAAGCAGCATTTATGCTCACCATTATCCATAAGAAGGGAGGCCTGCACCAAAACTTTGTGTTGTTTTGATTTCTTACGCACCTCTCAATGTTGTGACTTGGTGCACGTGGCACAGTCGGTGCAGCGTGTTATCCAGCGGTGCACGAATGCCCATGCGCTACTGGATATAATGATGGCATTTTTGCTGTACTACCTTCCACGTTTTTGACTATTATGTAGTCACACACTTGTGCACTATTGCAGACACAGCATGACTAGTTACAATTTGTAGAATGTGAGAAAATATGTTTTTTTGTCATGTGGGTGAACTGACCTTTTAAGATACTTTGCTTGAAAAGCTCCAAATAAGGTGGAGCTTCTGAGCATACATTAAGCCTACGCTGCTACAAGTAGGGTGTCTATAGTAGTGTATGCCCGGGCTTTTCCTTGTTGCCTGTGTCCGTGCCAAATACTCCTCCGTTCCTTCACCCACTTTCCTCTGCTCATTCCATCAAACCAACCAACCACACCTGTGCTGTCCTCCACCCATTCCTTCCCATCCCTCCTTCCCGGTTGTGGCATCAGTGAGGAGGCAGGCTCCCCCTTGGCGTAAGTACAGCAGCGCTGCTTTTCTGTCTCGTCTCGCCTCTCCTCATCCATGCGTCTCCTCTCGTCTCACGACTTCATAATAGCTTGTGCATTGTTCCATGTGTCTCATAAACTAATATACCACTGAAAAATGTCTGAAAAATCCTCCAGCATCCCTTTGTTTACTGTATATTTGTTTTTCTGATGTGTTAAACCAAAGTGTTTGATGGTCACTAGCCATGATGCTATCATGGTTATATGTGAAGAAGTACCTTTGGGTACTTTGGCCATAGTGTGAGAGTGCAAGTCGTGTTTAGAGTCCTCCTCTGAAAAAACAGCCACTATCATCGCAGCCTTGGGAACCTGCAGGGATTTCATCTGGTGCAGTTTCATGGCATGGGAATGTTCTGAGTACCACAGGTTTTCAAAAGACTACTTCCCGGACCCGCACTGACTCACTTTCTAACTGCTGTGTAAACACACTTCAGTGTTTACTGTTATGTACTACAGGCACATAAAGTAAAACTATAGGACAACAGAAAAGAATGTGATGGATTAACACATGTTGTACTATAAAAAATGTAATAGTTAACCTCAATGTAATAAATGCCCATGATTAAATAAAAATCAACTTTAGAAAAGCTGTTAACCTAAATAGCACTTAAATAGGATTTCAGTTGGTTTGTGGCCAATTAATAAAGACTGATTGATCATTTTTAAGACTGAAGCATTAATTAATGGTAGAACTTCTTTGATCAGTTTGGTAGGAATGGGGTCCAATAGACACAATGATAGCTTGGAAGAAGTAACTACTGAAGTTAACTCTGAAGGATCAATTGGAGAGAAAGAGTCTAAATAAATATCAGCAGTACTGAAAGTAGCTGTACACAAAGATACATCTGTGAGATGGTTATGAATAATTTTAACTTTAATGGTTAAAATTTTATTTGTAAAGAAATTCATGAAGTCATTACTAGTTAAAGGGGGGCAGTTATTTTATTTTTTTTTGCACAGGGCCAGGTTTGGACAGCATTTTTCCTTTAATAAATGAAATCATCATTTTATTTACTTGTGTTATCTTTGTCTAATATGAAAATTTCTTTGATCTGAAACATGTGTAACAAATATGCAACAAAACAAGAAATCAGGGTACATCAAGTGGGTACATATGTTTCCCTTAACTGTTTGTAAGTTTGAGGCTTAATGCAATTTTACCTTTTGTTCCAACGTTTGTGTCTTAACCCATTTAATACTTTTAAGATCATCAAAAAACACTTAAACATAGTCTCTTTAGGTGGTAGTGTATCATGGGCACTTAATACATGATTCAATTTCAACTTTTAAAGCCTTAACATCCACTGTGGACCCACTGAGGTCTAACTATACTCTTTGCCCTGCAGTGGGGTTCTGCCCATCAAGGAGCCTGTGGTAGACTGTGCATCTCCAGTGTACCAGGCAGTGATCAGGCCAGGAGAGCCCCAGGACATGTCTGACTGGGCTCGCCGTGCTGCCAACCTGCAGTCTAAGAGCTTCAGGATCCTGGCCCACATCACTGGCACTGAATACCGTCAGTACACTGACTCCACCTTATCTTCTTGCCCTTTCATCCTTTGTGGTTTCATACTCTCTCCCTGAATGTGCCCGATACGCTTCTGCTAATCCTCAGTTAGTTATCGCCTCACTGATGAGCTCTTACTAAATCCTCTTGTTCATCTCTGTCCATGCAGTGCAAGACCCGGATGAGGAAGCCCTGCAGAAGTCGAGGTAAGGGTATTTTTTTAAGGGGGAGTTACTGACAATTGGAGACATTAGAGGGGCATCTTTGGTTCAGGGAAAAAAAACCACCTTGTCTTGAAGGAAAAGACAGAAAACTATTGAAGTGAATACTTTCAACTTTAATTCAAGCGGTTTAACAAAACTATTGCATTAACTGTTTAGGAATTGTAGCCATTTTTATACATACCCCCCCCCCTCTTCAGATGCTC